>JAYMFT010393957.1:0-19463 GCA_038088735.1 Panulirus argus
GCGGGGGGATGGGATTTTCTTCGTCTGTTTCCTAGCGCTACCTCGCTGACGCGGGAAACAGCGATCAAGTATAATAATAAAAAAAATAATATATATATATATATATATATCTCAACCTGAGCCAAAAACTTGTTTCATCGACCAACCCCTAAGGGTGGATGAACAGCGAGGCTGACTGTGGACCGACTGCCGCAACCAGGATTCGAACCTATGCGCTCGACCCTGGGCGGCCCGTGAATGCGACACTGTCAAGAACGCCAACCGCTACACCACGGAGGTTATAACCAACACACTTACTAACACGCATGGGCATATCTATACCACGGCGCAGGTCTTCTACGGTGAAAATCACTTGGGACTAAAAAAAATTGACCTACGTTTCTGTCCATTTTTCCGCCTGAAATATAACGTAGAACAAACATGAGAATGTCCACTGAGTGACAGACACTGGCCCCTGTCACTCCAGGGGTTCCCCACGACAACACACCCTCATCGAAATGTCCCAGGAAGAATAATTCAACAAAGGAAAGAATTCCTGATAATGGAAAGTATGCAGGCGGCACTGAGGTATACCGGTTTATACTGGAGGTAGACTGCAAACTGGATGTGAAGGGGTGGTATACTCGTTCATAATAAAGGTAGTGTAAACTGCGAGTGAAGGGAAGGTATACTGGTTTACAAGGAAAGTACACACCAAATTAAGCGTAAGTAAAGACATATAGACACAAGGCAACTGAAGCCAGTGAAAAGCTGACGCCTGACAGAAGTGCCGGCAGTGACCCTGGACAGTGGCCGTACAGCGAGCAGTGATGGCAGCGTCGAGAGTGAGAAGCCCCTCTTCCCGGGTCCGCCGGGATGGGGGTTCGCTGAGGACAACCGTTGCATCTTTGACGTCCGTCGAACCACCAATGTTGCAGGGGACACGGCACGTCGCTCCCGGCCCGACACCACCCCTGAGGCGCCAGGTCAAAAGTTCGCATCGGCCGGGTCCTTCAAGGTTAATCCTCCCCTCACCTGTCTCCCTCTACCTCTCCATCCCTCTCACCCATTTACGTACACGAGCGAATTCCACCATCTACGTACCTCCCTCTCTACCAGAGTAGACCCCATCGTCACCCTAGCACCCGCATGATTCTGTGCCATAATCCCTTTTGTTTTCTTAATGCCGCAGGCTCCAGTGGCGGACTCGAGTCCTTTTCCAGGCCAGGTCTAGATATACAGAAGGTTTACAAATATATAAAAACGTAAAGACAGAGAGAGGAAGTGGGGGGGGGGGGAACAATCCATGGGCTTTAAAGGAAGTGGAAAACTTGCCCTCTAATATGAGGGTTTAGACTGTAGTTGCCTGGAAAGACATGAGACGGGTAAAGAGTTCCAAGTCTTTGTGATGTGCCCAAACAAGCATACCAACGGCTCACCCTTGACTGGCCAACGTCCACACAGCAATCATGTGACGCAGTAGCTTACCCAGTATTACCATAACGGGGAACGCAACCAACCAGTTTCGGGAGCAGAAACCAAGTAATATCTATCGAAGAGGAAAAGAGAACCAATTGGGCAAGTGGGTCAACTTTGGAGGGCAGTTTAAGAGAGCAAATACGAGTAAGTTTGTTTGCTTCGGATTCGACTTTGTTGAGTAAGTATGTAGAGCTAGAAACTCCCCTGATGTGAGAGCAGTACTCCAGACAAGGACGGATCAATCCTTTGTATAATCGAAGCACATGTCCAGATGAGAAGAATTTTCAGCGGCTGAACAGGACTACCAGGTTCTTACAGATAGACTATGCTGTCTGTGTAACGTGGGGTCTTCTAGACAGATTAGACGTTACGGTGACACCAAATAAGTTGACAATGTTAAGTGGTAGAGCCAATGAGCCATCAAAAGAGATGAGAAAGTTGTAAGGAGGACCTAGAAAAGAAAGTAAGAAAAAAATCTGCTTTCAGAGATGTTAAACGTTAATAAGCTGCAACTGCTCACTGGGATGTCTCGTCCAGATTTTAAGCTGCGGCTGCCCATTGTTCAAATCTTAAACTGCTACAGCCTACTGGGATATGCCGGCCAAAGCTTAAGCTGCAGCAATCCACTGGGATATCCTGTCCAAGTCTGAGTCTATGCTGGCTTGTTGTGATGAGACGAGACATAAAGTGAGCAAGAGAAAATGGGGTGGATTGAAAAGAAGTTGAGGGATGCAACTGTTGAGTCGTCAGCGAATGAACGAGTTTGGTTATCTGTTGAGCGGTATACATGAGGGATGCTGTTGCTGATGAGGGAAGAGGCAGGGTTGATCCAAAGACAAATAAGGAGACAGACCGGCCAAAGAGGAGGCTAGAAACGAGAGAACAAAGCGAAGGAAGAAAGCCAAAATAGGGGAGCTCGGAGATCAGACCCCGATGCCCCATCCTGTTACAAGCTTTCAATATATCAGGAGCATAAGATCCCTTAAGGCTCTCAGAGAGGATGACCAGATATTAGTAAGAAAGGAGAGGATATCACCGGCGGGTCTCGTTCTGCGGAAGCCATACTGAGGATCAGAGTGAGGACTGCGAGATTCAAGATGCCTTAGGATATGGGATTTGAGGAGAGATTCAAAGACTCTGGAAATGGTAGACTATTAAGGCGACAGGACGGTGGCTGGAAGGGTTAAAACGGCAATCCTTCTTGGCTGTGCCAATATACGTTTCCAAGAGGAGGGAAAAGTTTTGATACATTTTTTTTTAAACAGGATCGAAGCACGCAAGCTAACACGGGCGCAAGTTCACTAACACACTCCTTCAGAGCACAAGAAGGGATGCCGTCTGGGAGGTACGAAAAGAGGCAACAGAGAGGAGCACAAAGTTGCGCCAGAGGCCAGCCCATTATGCCCAGGGATCGTACCGTCGTGCAGTTGTGCTCAAGGGTTTTGCCGTCGTGCGCAAGGGTCGCACCGTCCTACTCAAAGGATTAATTCACACTATAAATCATTCTCATTTTCCTATCAAGTCTTTAGCACTGAAGAACAAATTGCTGTTTCATACATTCCGACGCAAAAGCTTGGATCATTCACAAACTCCAGCTGAGGATATAAGCCAGGCTCTGTGTGTGTGTGTGTGTGTGTGTGTGTGCGTGTACCTCCACAGGTGTTGAGTGAAATGGTCCTAGAATATTTCGTTAACAGCCAGCCAGCCACCCAACACATGATACAAGATAGACTATCAATATCTCAAAGTAACATCTCAGTATCTCCTGCGTGTCGCACACGGCGACTATGAGAGTCTACAGTGGGTGGAAGGCTGGAAATCCTGACCTTCTGTATTATTACTCTCTAAAATTAGGAGCGGAGTCAAGCAGGGATTTTTTCTCTTTTTTTTTTCCTTGTTGGCTGAGTGGTCTGTCCCTGACGTTACCTGAAGAGGGCGAGGAGAGGACAGCAGTGACAAACAAAGTGAACGACCACGACGGTACGAGTCTTGGGTACGATGGCGTGACCTGTGCCATATTAGAAACTCCTCTCAGGTCCCATTTTAATCCCGGCCACTCTTTGTCATGCCTTTTTGTATGCAAATATCAAAGGTGTTGACAATAACGGCATTACCAACGCCTGTGGCAGACAGGACCACATAATTCAACCAGGTCCATACAATAATATGTCCGAGATCCCCTTAACTTTGTTCGTTCCTTGTATCCTTCAATTCACGAACACTTGAATGAGTAAACAAACAAAAAAGAATTCTGTTCCATTCTCATTTCTCTCGTACTTTCGAATCTGTCTATGAAGGGTTCGAGAGACTACTAATGTTTGGGTGTCACCACATCCATGACCACTATATATTTAGGATTACTGCTTAATAAAGAATCGACCGCAAATGGTAAAGAGGCTTTTTGATGTACTGTGTGGTGTGTGGGAGGTAAGGACCTGCGTTGGGATGGCACACACAAGGCTGGCGTCCTGCTACGTTCTGACCCCATACCATCACACTATAAAAAGTTAGGCTAAAATTCATTTCTCTTGAAGTACCTTTATGCTGTCATGACCCAAATCATTTTTAGGGGACGCCCTTGGGTGGCTGCCTGTCACTGTGACGAAGCAGGCAGGCTAGTGTGGGATGGCACCGACCCAGGGCACCCATCTGCAGGCCATCTTCAGGCATCATTTTACCTCGCACCAACCAACCATACCTCACTACACGGCTCACGAACTTGACACCAAGTGAGCATCTGATGAGGAAATGTTTAATGGATGCGCCAATTAGCTGTCTAATGGTCAGAAAGGCTCGGGATACGGCTACTTAAATATTCCTTAATGAGGATCCAGTTCCCTTGCTGACTTCCAAGGGTTTTAGTACCTTTATAATACTATCGAGTTATCGAAGGGGTTCGTCGGGTTACCTCACGATGTGCAACGGGATGACGTGGATGTGTGAGGCCGTCTGTTGAATCAACGGAGAGAACAACACGGGAAAGGTTCGGCGATTGACTCATCACCAGCCTGCAGTTCTCATCTTACGTTATCAACGTCCTTTTGAACGTATCGAGCTCCACGGCTGGACCCCTCAAGGGGTGACGCCTCTCTTCTATTCGGTGTCTGTGTGTGTGCGTGAGTGTGTGTGAAGATTCCTATGTACTGAGAGTAACTGTAATAAGATATCGTTACAAACTATAGATTAAGAGGTTTGAGACATCCGCCAAACCCAGTGATGAGACCAGTGGGCACCCCGAGCACGCCGGTAAGACCCCTGGCTATGACGGGCACGCTACCTTTGACCTACGGGCACTACACTGGCAGCGTCATGCACATACGTCGAGTGGAAGAGGAGCGTCAGTCACTACTGTACATAAAAGGGCGTATTGTGCCATGCACCAGGGTATACCAGGATGTATCAGGGTGTACTAGGAAGTACCATGGTGTACCAAATTGTACTAGGGTGTACCTGGGTGTACGAGGTTGTACTAGGGAGTACCAGAATATACTAAGATGCACAAGGTTGTATTAAGGTGCACCAGGCAATACCAGGGTCTACCAGAATGTACCAATATCTACCAGGATACACCAGGTAGCATTAGGGTGTGCCTGTGTGCACCTGGATGTACCAGAGAAATTCACCAGGGGAAGAGAGCTGACACTGCCTGGTTTGCTGAGAAGTGCCAATATCCTCTCTCTCACCACTGCCTTCAGCCCTCACCACTCCCTCCAGCCCTCACTACTCTCTCCAGCCCTCACTACTCTCTCCAGCCCTCACTACTCTCTCCAGCCCTCACTACTCTCTCCGGCCCTCACCACTCCCTCCGGCCCTCAACAGTCCCTCCAGCCCTCACTACTCCCTCTGGCCCTTACCACTCCCTCCGGCCCTCACAGTGCCACTGCACAACACTACAAAACTCATGACCTTAGAAAAGATTAAAGCGGGAGAGTGGTCTGGCAGGGTCAAGATCGCCAAGGTCACACATCACTGCCTTGGCCCTCCCTTACCACCACTCGCCTCACAGGTCTGACCCGGGTAATCCACTGACCTGACCAATCCCCCCACCACCTACCCGTGCTCAACACTTCCCGCATATACCGAACCCTTAAGCCACCAGGCCACTTATATCATCAGCAGTTTTCTCCTATCTGCCGGCAAGCTTAATAAAGCCTTGCCAAGGCATTACTTAACGAGGTCCCATTTACTATGGCATAACGAGGGTCTCCCTCGTTAACCGTAGCTTAACCCAAGGCTGGCGAAGATTACCGGGAGGCCAGGCCAGCCCGGGGAGTGGGAGGGAATCAATTAAAATCCCCCGCCACAGAAGTCAACAATATTCTCCGCCAGTAATGGCAGACGCCAGCCCCCGGGGGATAGGTACTGATGAGAGGGGCTCGTCTCGCTGAGCACAACAGTAGGAGACTCCCTGAGCACGACGGCACGAACCCCAGTGCACGGCAGTGCGAGACTCCCTGAGCACGACGGCACGAACCCCAGTGCACGGCAGTGCGAGACTCCCTGAGCACGACGGCACCAACCCCAGTGCACGGCAGTGCGAGACTCCCTGAGCACGGCGGCGGTACGAACCCTGGAACATAGGAGTCCGACGCCCTGAGGACGAGGGTGCGAACCATAATCACGACGGTACGACCCCTTGAGCACGATGGAACGACTCCCAGAACACGCCAGCCGACATGATAGCGTAACCTTTGACCTGACCTTACCACGTACCAAGCCATGATATTTCATCCCTGTACACTAGCACACACAGACGACAGCAACGAAATTAACACTACCACCAGCTGCTGCTACCAGATGCCGCCACCACCATCAACTGCTGTTGTGCTGCTCCCACCACCAACACCAGTTACTACCACCAGCTGCCACTCGTGGACACCTCGATGAGTTCTCGGAGGGTCTTCACCCCCACATCCCGGGCTGGGCCCAGGCTGCTGGATTTAGTCGTTGGTCGACCAAGCAGGTGGAAGCCACAGCCCTCAGGCCTAAATAGCCCCCACAGCCTGGCTGGTCTGGTACACTCTACAGGTACTTGTCCAGTGCACTCTTGAACTTCTCTTCCATGCATCACATGCTGTTTTTGATGATAGATGGCAAGGTGTTGCATAACGGTCTTGAGCTCAGGGTGTTTCGGGTGTTCTTCCCTTTCGTGTACAGGGCACCTTTGGATTTCCGAGGTAATACTTTACAGTCTTCCATTGCTGTCGTGCCAGTAGGGTGTTATCTCCGAATTTGTAAGTTGGGAACCATACCTTGTATGATTTTCCAGGAATGGATGATAATATACCTTTCCGGTCTGCGCTCCAGGGAGTATAGCCTCAGTGTTTTCGGTAGTTCTTCGTGATTTAGTTCCTTTATCACATCAATGTAGGCTGTGAAAGATCTCTGGACACTTTCCAAATCTGCAATTTCGCTCGCCTTGTAACTCAGCAATACTCTATACGTGAAAGAGTTAGTGCCTTGAATTTTACCATCATTGATTTTTCTTGTCTTGAAGGTCCGCAGGATCCAGCCTGCCATCTTTTTGCATAAGGCAACCGTTGTTTTGTTGCGTTCGCTGAAGGTTAGATCGTTAGATATCATTACCCCAACGTCTTTCACATCATTCATCTGGTTTATGACAGCGTGTGTCTGTCCGGTATTCTGTGTTGCTTTTGATTCTTTCATTTTCCCTATACCGAAGGAGTTGAAATTTATTTCCACTGAAAAGCATATCGTTCTCGGGTGCCAAGTTCAAGACTTCGTTTATGTCTCTGTAGCCTTCCGGCATCTTCTATTGATGTAATTGTCATACTTACTCTTGTATCATCTGCTAAGGATGACATGGAACCGTGGCTTGTGTTTGCGTCAGTATCAGATGTAAGAACGAGGATCAGGAGGGGTGCAAGCAGAGTTCCTTGGGAGAATGAAGCTTTTACCATTGAGGCACTGGATATGGCATGGTTTACAACTACGTGCTGTGATCTATTAGTTACGAAGCTGTACATCCACATCCCAATTTTCCCAGTTATTGACATCTTTCGCATTTTATGCGTTACGACTCCATGGTCAAATCTATCAAATGATTTTGCAAACTCTGTGTAAATCACGTCAGCAATTTATTTGTTTTCCAGAGCTTCAAAAATCCTATCACAATGGACAAGCAACTGAGACCGGAAAGATCTTCCCGCCCTGAAACCACCACCACCACCACCTATTCAAGCTGCCTTGAGCAACCCGAAGGCTCAGCAGTCACATACCACTGGTGTGAGATGTAAAACCCTCGGCGTGTGCCACTGCTGGGGCACCACTTAGGACAAGGTACAGTATTCATGTACCATCCACTGGACCGGGTTGGAGCAGGATGGTGGTGTAGTGGCCAGGCACCACCCACTTGTGCGGGCTGGGACACCACTAGGTATGAAAGCGTAGTAGCCAGGCACCACCCACTGGAGTAGGTTGGTACACCATTAGGTATGAAAGCGCAGTAGCCAGGCATCATCCACTAGAGTGGGTTGGGACACCACTAGGTATGAAGGGGCAGTAGTCAGGCACCACTGGTGTGAGAGGCAGTACTCCTGGTGTCACAATATATATATGGCGACAAAATATCTCCGGCCGACCTGGCGCGGTGTTTGGAACCCAGATATAAAAGGACGCACATTCTCCTGCTGGAAACCCGCCTGTAAAGCTGGTAAAATATGTGTCGACCGGTATTACCATCCACGCGGCTGGGAAAGGCTTTACTCTCGCAGGGGCTCAGCTCAGAACAAACGCAAAGATTCTGTAAAAATTCACTTTAGACACTCAAGGAATAAGAATGGAGTTGGCGACCACGGAAGGCGTCGTGGTCTGCAAGGTCAGTGCAACAACCACCCTTATAATACGTCTTATTCTGAGGGTTGGGTATGAAATCGCACTCCCTCGACCACCTCCGTCCACTCTGACCTTCAAAATGGGAGGCCCGACTGAGTTTGACCCGCCAGGTCGTTAAGGTGGGCGCTGGAGGATTATAGAGGACAGTTGATTGGCTGAAGTCAGTTATGTGGATCGACCTCACGTTGTGAAGGTAATTTTCGTCTATCTGCCCTGTTTCTCGGCCTATGACCTTACCGAGGTCACATAAGGTCACACGAGGTTGATGTCAGACGACATCGGGTCAAGTGTCGGGGAAGCCGTGAGAGTATTATTTCATCAGGACCACGTGGGCTGACCTGGTCGCGCGAGGGTGTGAGACTTCGTCAACAACACTCGGGAGATGAGGAGGAGATCTGTAGCGTCGCCGACAGGACGCAAGTAGTGACGTGACAGTGTTTCCCAGGAACATTCCTGCTGATCTTGAGCGATGACTTGGTCTGCCTCCCTGGATTCACGCGTGTCATGGCCATCCTGACCAGATGGATAGCCTGGCTGGCAGCCCTGCCCCTGTGAAGCCCCCGAGCAAGGCTTCTGCTGCAGGTGGTGTGCTAACAGCCTCCAGTGTTACGCTGGGTCCTGCTCCCCTGAAACATTCATACCTTCTCACCCCTCATAATTCTTATCCTCAATCTCTCTCCCTCCCTCTCTATCTTCTTTCTCTCATACATCAGCCCTCTGCCCTCTCCCTTCCCCCATCTCCTGTCCCAGCATTCAAGCGTCCCTTCCATTCCTCAGCTTTCTTCCCCTCTCCCTCGCTGTATATCAACAAATATTTGATGTAAAGTTCAACTACGCCGACCCCCCAGGGCAAGTAGTGCCAGCAGCGGCCACCAGCCTTAGATGGCGCTCTTACTACTCCTAATCTTCACATTTTCTGTGTGACCATTAAACTCTCTCTCTCTCTCCAAGAAAAGAGACCAGGAAATGGCTCTGAACAACAATAAAACGTCTCTCTGATGAGTGTAATCTACAGAACGCAGCAAAAGGCAATAAGAGAGCAGATGTACGACGACATGCAAAGAAGAGACGACCTAAGCGACAAACAACACGAGTTCGGGGAAACTCACCCGTGACGAATCTTTCGGACTTTTATTTTAGTGCGATTTCCGTGTTACCCAAAAGAGAACGATGGATGGATTTTGTGTAAGTGGACTTCCCAAAAGCACTTGACGGTATACCATAGATGAAATTGTTCGAGAAACTGGATCTTTTCGGCAGGAATAATGGGGAGACACCTTCGGCGGGCATTAGTGCAGGGGGGACAAAGGACGCACGTCATGGAAGCCGTCTCGAAATGGGTTGGGCTCACCAGTGGCGTGCCGCAGGGCTCGATCC
This sequence comes from Panulirus argus, assembly GCA_038088735.1. Lineage (NCBI taxonomy): Eukaryota > Metazoa > Arthropoda > Malacostraca > Decapoda > Palinuridae > Panulirus > Panulirus argus. Next base: position 9,691 of record JAYMFT010393957.1, read on the forward strand.
TGGGCCACTGCTCTTCCTGATCTAGCGTCAATGATCTGCCAGAAGGGCTGGACTTGCATTTGTGTGTCAGAGAAGTAAAGAATGATGACGATTGTATCATCTTACAAGCCAAGGTAAACTACACAAGTGGTTTAATACATGACTGCTGAAATTCAACCTGATTAATTGAAAAGTAATGAGGATATAACATATTAAAAAAAAAAAGCCTCGATGGGTTTATTAACTAGCAGGAAATAAGCTGCAGGAGTGTGTGTGTGTGTGTGTGTGTGAAGGACGTGGTAGCCGACATTTTACCCAACTTTTCCAAAAAGCTACACCTTAAAGGCTTAGTCAATAAGACAATCTATCTACAAACAAATATTAGAATCGAATAAAAGTCCATAAATTAGCTAATATTCGGCTATATATTCACAATACACGTTGGGCTTAACCTAGATTACTCTTCTCAAGTTTGGCCAATGTAACCAAAACAAAAAACCTAATGGAGAGCGTCTAGAGAAGGGCAACAAAGACGGCACTGCAATTAAGAAAGATGTGTTACGGTGAGAGATTAGAGGCCATTTATATCCCCACGATGGAAGACAGAGGACTGAGGGGTGAACTGATCTCAACTTTTAGTTTCTAAAAACCAGTTTAGCAAAGTCGAAAGTGAACACTTCTTCGAGAGACGGAAAAAACAGAGCAACCAGAGGCCATAACGAGAAACTGAGCGAGGCACTAGTTAGGGGAGACGTAATGTAACACTGTTAGATGATATAATGAGTAAGCTTAACGATGAAACTGTGAATGTAGTGTTAAAAAGTTAACAAAGTTGTATGTTGGCAGAGAGAGTTCAACAGACAGAACCCCAAGAGTGTAGAACTTCTTTCTTTTACAACAGAAACAGGTAACTGAACTGACGATCAGAAAAAAAAAATGACTGATAACCACAGAAAGATTCAATAAGCAGACGACACTCTGTTGGGAACACAGCTATGGCAGATACAGAACGTCTACACCTGTAGGCTGACATAGACAAGCAGCTAAACTAATCTCACAGATGGCAAACGAATTTCCGCATCGATGAGTGCAAAGTTTTACACATCACCAGTCATGAAGAAGCTACAGCATGCATTCTAATGAGCTAGGTAGCGTAGACGAGGAAAAAGACTTGGGTGTAATAATCTCTGATGACCTGAAACCAAGTAAGCAGAACGCAGAGACGGTATAAAAATTTGGCGAAAAAAATACTGGGCTTCATGGGTAAAACATTCGAATTCAAGTCTAAAAAAAAATAAATCCTCACTCTCTGCAGTTCAGTGGTGCGTCCCAACCTTGAATATTGTATCCAGTTACATAATAACAACAACAGAGAGTGGAGAGTACAGGGGCCAGCTACCAAGATGATTCCCGGAACGAGAAACAAATCCAATGGGAGCCGACAGCACGATTTAAACTTATTCAACTTGGAAAAGAGAAAGTTAAAAGGCTTTGATGATCTCGATTTAAAGCAACTTTTTACGACAAAGTTTGTCTGGTTTCACTCGTACTGACGGAGACAAACTCGTGGGCAAACGTTTTTCTTCGAATGAGGCAAAGTACATTCTTCCGAACAGGATTGTTATCATAAGGAATGATTCACCAATAAGAATGCAGCAGATGTAAACAGCCCCATACATCCGTTTGTGAACAGATTTGCAAATGTTTCGCTTCAAGTACATGGCTGCAGTCGTTTGAACCTCCCTACTTGCATTTAACGTTTTCTATCCACATCACACTAATCTCTGTCTCTCTCATCTCTTCTGCTACCATAAACAGTCGAGAGAGGACTCAATGTCTGTTGCTGTGTGTTTTCGTCTTGATATTCAACCATAAGTATATTAGCACAGAATAAGGTAAAGCTATCCTGCGTCAAAATGTGCATCAGAATTCCCTTTTCCATTCGTTATGTGATTCCCGAAAAGAATGACTGTAACAAAGAACTTCAAACAAACATGACAAATGCAATATCTCTTGTGTTTGTTTCTCTTTGTGCGTGGGCAGGGTGAGTGTGTGTACTGATGACTCAGATGATGAACGCACACTCCCTGGCATGCTGAAGCCTCCACGCACACTGGCACGTTGAAACCTCCACAGTCTCTGGCATGTTGAAAACCTCTGGCATATCAAAATCCTCTAGACTCAAGTACACACAACACGAACCAACCATCAAATACCCCACCACTCGCCAGGCATAATCCCCTCTGGTAGTGTGGTCCACCAATCATGAGGCACAATCCCCTCTGGTGGTGGTCTGGTCCACCAATCACAGAGCGGAATCCCTTCCAGCCGATTGCTCAACCAAATGTGAAATATATCTCCAGGGGGGAGCGGTGGGGGAGGCACCAGTGGGTGAGGAGCGGTCGGGAGCATCCCTGGGTCGGGAAGGTCGACCAGCATTCGTTGGGTCGGGAGCGGGAGAGTAGCGCGGGAGGCAGCCAGCGGCGGTGCCTCCCGCAGCAGAGGCACTTAACACGACATAATAGCCAGCAGGTAGTAATGCCTCCAGGAAATGTCAAGGGTAGAGGAGCATAAGGGAAGGAGAGGGGCAGGAGGGCCATAATGAACCTCTCACAGCCTCGGCCCGACTCCTACCAGCCAGTCGGCCCAGAGTCCTGGTGTGTGGGGAGGGTGCGCCAGCTCCTCCCCCCAGGCGAATTAAAGGTGGCAGGAGTGTGTGTGTGGGTGGCGGCCACCTACCACCCACACTCCTCCACCAGTAGTCATCACATGCCATAGAGAACCAAGGGTTATGGGGTCAAGACAATTACCACGGGGCAACCCTACCTCACTATCTTGTAGCACGCAGTTCCACTGTTGGTCTTCCCCCTTGCTGCCGACCTTAGCGTGCCTAACCCGGCTTTAGGACGAACTGCTGTAATACCCAGTAATGTTTTTCTGTGGGCGGTAATGTTGTTTATATGTTCTTTTTTACGGTGAACACTGTGAGGGGAGGGAGACACGAGGAACAACACAGTGCCGTATTGTACAAATGAAGAGCAGCGTCGCTCAGGGGCAAGATGCTACTGGTGGTGCAGGAGCGGCTAAGGAGGCGAGGTGAACTGAAGTGATGTTTGGCAGGTGTGACAGGAGTCCTGCAGCGCTGATACAGGAGCAGGGTACTATGGAGTCTTCGGAGGTCTTCAGCTCTCATATCTCGGGATGAGACCAAGTTGCTGAGTTGGACATTTGGTCGAACAAACTGTTGGCAGACGCGGCCCGCACGCCCACATAACCACCATAGCCTGGCAGGTCTGTTACACTCCGTAATCATTTGTCCTGATCCTTCTTCAGCTTCCCTGAGTACTCCATAGCGTTCCAGATGTACTGAGTAGTTTTCGGCCCCGAATGTTTATCTTTTTCTTTTTCTTTATGCTTGTTACACCTTTGGGCCGTTGGGGTAATATCTTAAAGTCTTCCATGCCTGCCTGTTGTGCCAAGAGGCAATCATTCTAGAGTGCAGGTTGGAGACCCAGTCTTCAAGGACTTTTCATGTAGACATAATGACATACCTCTACCGTCTGCACTCCAGTGAGTACAGCCTCAGTGATTTCAGTCGTTCTCATTGGTTCAATTCCTTTATCGTGGCGCAATACGTGGCTGCCGGCAGATGGAAAACAGATGAGGTTCCCTGGTTCGGAAAGCATGCGACAGTTGCCAGGTTTGTGTTTGTGCTGCATGAGGAGAGGCGTAGTCGATATCCTCTACGTAGGACATGCGGAAGAAGACGGCGTTGACGAAGTCCCGCAGAGAAAGGAATCGCGATCACCTGGCGCTGTTGCTTCTGACGACTCAGAAAGTCTGTGGGGAGGGTGAGCCTGGAGTCACATGGCCGAGATATGTTATGGCGCGTTTCTGGTCAAAGGAAACTTAGCTGCTTAAGTGACCAACTTCACTGATGTCGGGTGTCTACGAAGCAAGTTGGTTAAGTCACGCCCACGTCGTTAATTGTACGGGGGGAAGCGGTCAAGTCATTACGGTGGGCCCCGGGAGAATTATGGAGGATCGTTCGCTAGAAGGAGTTAGACGCGGTGGGCCTCCTGTGGTGAGGGTCAGGACGTGTCCTATGACCAATCTAGGTCACAGGGTCACAATGTCAGTTGCTTGATGAGGTAATTACGGGGGCCCAGGCGTCTTTCGCTGGCCTTGAGAATGATTCACAAGAACGTCAAGTCGGTGGCAGAGAGCTGCAAGATTTTGTGGTGTGACGCTGGAAAATGCCGCTGCAGTTCCTTGAATATAAAGTATCGGGAACCAAACAAGTAACAGCACCAGTCTCATGTCACGCCGCTCGTTACCCTAACCTTCTTCGTCTTGTTCACCGTTTTCTCAGTATCAGAATTCACTGATACCTCAATACCATCCATGTCGTGAACAACGGTATACGTGCATCAGTCTTATTTCCACTGCCAGGGCTTGACTAACACGGGTGCCTGTGGAGCACAGGATGGGAACCCTGCACGTTGTAAGGTCCCTTGAACTTGTACCTTTACTCGCCATTACTTTTATTTACCATCTATCAGCTAAATGTCATGCAGGAAGAACACTGGAAAAATAATATTCATCATCCAACCTTCAGAAACAGAAAATTTATTATTTGCATTATACCTGTATCACAGTATATAAATGTTCTAGCAGCAAAGTGTTTTGTATTTGAAATCTGGATTGTATTTTACGGTAAAGGAAGGGAAGGACAAGAGTAGGAGCGTCGATATAGATTCTGTGTCCGGGGTCCTATGGAGCTTTAATCCGGCCACGTTTACCGACCTACATTACAGCACACGAGGTCAAAGACGAAGCGCATGGCATTCTGACCTCGCCACACGTCACACGGAGTCTGCAGTTAGGTGGAGGCGCGAGGCTGAGAGGCTTCGTTTACACACCAGTCACGACCACAACCTGAGGATCCGCCACCTGGGCTTGCACCACCAACACCACACGACCACAACCCCCACCGTTGCCACCACCACCACACGACCAACCCTCGTGAGAAGACCTTGCACAGTGGAAGGAGTTCGCTCGTGTTTCTGACGTCTTCATGGGTGATAAACGATCGAGTCGAGTCGTGTAGCTGTCCCTCGGCTGCAGGAGGCGCCAGACAGGACCAATCCGTCAGGGCGAGGGGGAAAACTGTCTGGCCTTCATGTTAATTAGACATTCGCTTCCTAACCATCACATTTCAAAGGCAGGACTAATTACGTGTTGTTCTCGCATGTGCATGTTGTTGGTTTTAATGGCAATCAACAGGCAAAGGTCAGTAAGCCCCGCCGTATATCAAACACAAAGAGAATAAAAATTTAATGAAGCCTCTGTTTTCATATAACTTTATACGATATAATGCTTGCCTGCGTTCTCCAGGGAATGCCACTGTTGTTATGCACCCAGCTTTACTCTCCTTTCTCTCTACCTCTCTCTGTACACATTATACGAGTCTGGGATATCGTTATTCTCCTCCAGCAGATTCCCTCTCCATAAACCATGAGGTGGTCTTCCGTTATCCGCCCTTCCCGCGTACCAACGATTCTACTGCTTTCGGTGCGTGAGAGCATACGCCAATTGTGACGAGGTTCAGGTTTTCTGCTGTGACGAAGGTTACATCGACCAAGCACCGTATCCAACCCCCATTCCACCACCGCCCACGGCCACCCCTCCCGCCGGAGCACTCCCACCCGCCTCACACAGGCAACCTCCTGACACACACACACACACACACACACCGTAATACACTTCTCAGGAACAAGGTCACTGCTAATGATACACGAGACAGATTCCAAGAACTTGCACCGGTAAATAAGATCTCAAGAAGTTCGCCATGAAAACGGTATCAATGACAGACAAAAACAAATTAATCCTGCGATAATGAATCTCATTAGAGTAGTTGAGACGCGAGTGTCGACGAATAATAGAAGGCATAACTACACGGAAATAATGAAGAAAGGCGTGACAGAAAGAATGGACCTGCCAATTAGCAATCATAACACGAGCTGACACATTGCAATAAATCAAGGGATTGGAAGCGAAACGAACAACGCGTTGAGGGAAAAGAAAAATAAATGCATTATATAATTTAGTTAACTGGCGAGATCCATCCTTCTATTATCTTTTTCTTTTCATCTTATCACCATTTTAACTCAATCATTGCTACAACAACTACTACAACTGGGGCTCGCAACAACAGGCGATGTTTATGAAACCCAACAGCCTAACGTATGTGACGTCAACACTCTCTATGTAACACTCAGGATAAGCGTCCAGCCCGGGGGTGCTGCTGCTGCTGCTGCTGGGGGCTGCAGTCGCCTTCATGTTGCCAGCCAGGTCTAAAAGTTACCCGACTGTTGCAATACATCATGACAGTCGTTATCCCGTGGCTCTTCTGCCCTCACCCCGGGAGTCGTAATCTTCAACCTGGCCGACCACTTCAGGGAGGCGAGGCTGGCAGACCCGTCCAGATATATGGCCACTGGGGTTGTGGCGTTGTGCAGCCCGCCTCACCAGTCACTGGAGGAGGCAGTTGATTTAAACTTCAGATATATGGCTGGAGGAGAGAAGTCCTGGAGGTCTACACACCAGACCATCAGCAATCACGGGCACTTGGCCCCAACACAAGACATATGGCCGGTGCGGAAAAGTTGACGACCTCTACAGATCAAGCCATTCATAACTGAAGCCCTTGACCTAAACTTAAGACATATGGCCGGTAAGGAAAAACTCGGAGAATTTAAAGGTTATAAATAACATGAGGATCTGACTTAACTTCAAGATATAAGGCCACTAAAGACAAGTTAATGATTTCTATGGACCAGGTCTGCAGTAACTTGTGACACTTGGCCAGTAAAAAAAAACTTAAAAGATTTCTAATGGAGAAAGTCATCCGAGACTTGGCTTTAAAACTCACGATATATAGCGACCAAGTTGGGCACTTCTACAGGCCAGGTCATTAGCAGCTCGAGACGCTTGATGTAAACTCTTACCTTCGCTTACAACACGACGCGATCTCTTCTTTCAGCACATCCTTCTTTCTTACCAACCCTCTGCAATGTTGCTTTCGGTCACTTTCCTTGTTCATGCGCTTTTGCCCAGCTATCTTGACCGGGGAGTCGAGCTCTGAGGGCTGGCTACCCTGGGGTGGCAGCTCTGCTACTGAAGGTGATGACGCAGTTGGCGGGGGACCAGCTCCAGCAGGTGGAGATGTCTGCTACCCACCTCGAACCGTAGCCCGCTGATTACGATGGTACGATCTTTTAGCACGACGGGTTGATCCTCGAGCACGATGGAAGCACGATCCTTAAACGCAAAGGTTCGATCCCTTGAGAAAGACGGTATCATGATCCTTAAACGCATCGTTGCAATCCTTGTGTACGACGGTTCGGCCTGTCGTTTAACGTGACTCTCAACGCTGTGAAAGATATGTCGACAGGAAGGAGAACCATAACTTTCCCTGATAGAGTGAAGTCAAAACTTCCTGATCGTGCGAATGTTTCCCTCTCTCATCGGGCCACCTGATCCGTCAGACGTGAACGACTTGTCAATATATCGAAGGCTCCTGACGTGGAGGTGAGACCTATATCTACCTCCCATGAAATATTTCTGTCTGTCTTTTTAGAGAAGACCTGACGGCCATGACCATTCGAGGAGGAGCTCTTGAGGATACACGAGAGCTGAAGTTGACGACGCGTGATGCTGGTAGGAATGTTTATGATCGAGTCCAAGACGGGTGCGTAAGGGAGTGCCACTTTCTGGAAGCTGATCAGGTCAAATGTCCAGCGATCATACCTAAAGGTCGCACCGTCGTAGTGAAGGGGTTTAATTATATTTTCTATCTACATCTTGACTACACAACAAACATCATTCCATTAACAATATACAGCCGTCATAAACTTTGGCTGGGAATGGCAACAACCTATTCCTCAACGGAAAGACACCGAGAGCTCTCCTTTCAACACCGCTACGGATATGTGGAGTGTTTAGGTAGAGTAGTTTAAGTTGGCTCGTATCTAAGGAGTTGCAAATGTGCTGCCAGAGTACATTTTCAGCAATCATTAACATGTTGCAAGCTGATATACACGTTAGGCCCTGGATGGGTACATCCAGCCAGACGGCCCCGGGAGTGTCCGCAACTCGCGGCTCTCCAGGCGACGTCAGGGAAGCGCAGGCCACCCATAAAGAGGCGCCAGCCATCCATCCCCGAACCTGATCTCTGTGAGGAAGGTTCGACCATCCATCGTGACAGAGGGGCCTGATGAAGATCTGGAAGTCTCCAGCCGGATGCGAGATACGAACGTCACGTAAGATGAAAAAGCAGGTCCGGGGAGACGAGCAGTCCACCCTACCCAAGGCTGCACGAGGTGGATCTGACAACCTCTGTGGTGGAGAGGCGGCCGACGGAGGTGCTACGTCAAAGTCTGAATGGTACACGCGACAGTTCCCAGGAAAACCGCGTAGTTAGGAGAAAGGGGAGCCTGCGTTGCTGACTCCTCCAACAAATACAAGAAGCTTCTGTTGCGACACAGGAGGGGCAATTACCGCTGGCATGAGGGGCCCAGGTACGGCATCAACGCCATGCAGGTAGGCTACCCGCACAAGGGCAAAGTTGTTAAACTACGGTTAACTAAGGATGCGATGAAGACCAAGTTGATCATCAAAAACTTTCCCACTTACCTCCTGATTGACCTGGTGCAGGATAATGTACCTGTCACCTGCGTCAGCAGAAATGTGGTCGGTGATGGAGGACCTAGTCGGTGCCCCCTGGGAGGGACGGCTTCCGGATAAGCTCTACTTCATGTCTGTTTTCCCTGCATGGTGAAGTGCTCTATCAGGAAGCCAACTTTCTGTGGGATTTGTCACTGATGGGAGCGCAGGGCTTGGGCAATGTGACTCTCCAACCAAGTGTGCCTCTTTGCAGTGGCCACCATAACTCCACCTTGTGCAGGGGGAAGGATGACCAGAGGGAGAGGTTCCTCCCAAGTGTCTCAATCGTAGAGGGACTCACAGTGTTGGGTCACTTACGTGCCCCAAGACACCCAGATGGGAGCCATGACGCTCTCCCACCAAGAACCATGTCGGCCAGAACACGGCGACATGGTCATCTAGGCTACGATGTTAGTTGTAGTTGCTGACGGAGTTATCCTCACTGGAGAGAAGGATTTCTGGCAGGACGCACCAGAAGGACAGTGGTGAAGTGAGATGAGACGCAAACTGAAGGAGACTTGTGGCTACGGATCAACCGTGTGGTTAGAAAGCGGAATTAGATGCTATTCTCTAACGCACTCTCGACACAATTGAAGGACAAAATTGGCTTCAAAAGTGAGAGTGGGTAAATGTGAAGTTATAAAAAACAAAATAAAAAAAAAAAAAAGGGTCCCAGTAGGCGCGCGAGTTGGAAACTGAAGTCCCAGGTGGATGAGCGAGTTAGAAAATTGGTAAGCCAAACAGAGGAGCAAGTTGGAGAACAGGAGAGACTTTTTTGTGATTTTTTGAGTGCAATGACCACAGGAATATTGTGGTGTCTGTGGCAATCATGGATGATGATACGTCACCACAGTACTAAAACTCTACAGGCAATGACTCTAATAATGGAGTTAAATAGCCTCTAACAATGGATCAGGAAAATACCTTGGGTTTTTACTTTTTTCTGGTACCTGAGACGGTACGGGTAACTGAATGTCCTAATCACAGCAACCTCACACACACACACATATATATGTGTGTGCGTGCGTGAATATATAATATATATAATATATATAAATATAAATATA
>JAYMFT010393968.1:0-16107 GCA_038088735.1 Panulirus argus
CTCTCTCTCTCTCTCTCTCTCTCTCTCTCTCTCTCTCTCTCTCTCTCTCTCTCTCTCTCTCTCTCTCTTGTATCTAATCACTTAAAATAGGAGATTTGAAGGAGTAAGAAAATAAGAATCTTTTCAGCCTTTATGATCGTGTTATTACCTACGTGTGTGTGTGTGTGTGTGTGTGTGTGTGTGTGTGTGTGTAAGAGAGAGAGAGAGGGAGAGAGTTCGGAATATACAATGGTAAATATTTAACATGAGTCAGTCGTTCGCATTTCCCATCATGAATGACATTTTGTGACACGCATCGTTGCCGAGTGACGTTATTTGTTCCATTGTCGGTACCAGCTTTAATGTATATGAACGCAGTAGGAATACGTAGAAAACTGATGGTCATGTGTATTGACAAGAGAAAGAGAAAATGACATTGCCATTAGGACGCACAAGGTGTGGGCAGCAGGAGGTGTAGACAGCTTGGGAAACGTCTGAGTATTTATTACGTGAATTAGAGGACACAAGACACATCAGACAGTCTACGTGTGCCCGGGAAAGAGACCAGTTCTCTATGAACCACGAGAACGTGGTTCCTATCACCGAGCGTACAAAATAATTTCGATCTTCCTGTATACAAATTCTGGACGCAACGTTCAGTCCCTGTCTCTCGTTGGTGTGTATGCGTGTGTGTATGTGTGTGTGTGTGGGGGGGGGTGTTGAGGGGGGCTCACCTCACCGACCGCAAGTTATTATTACTCACTCTGTACAGCCGGAGTGACGGCTCCTCCCCCAGCCCGGCGTGGGGGCCCCTCCAGTCAGCCATTCCCAGTATAGACGACAACGCTGTCCGGGGGAATAGAGGTGTGATGGGGGGGAGGGGGGCTGGTGACAGCTGATGACCTGCAGAGTGACGCGTGTGTGTGTGTGGGGGGGGGGAGGAGGAAGGTCTTTGGGATGTGTGGGGGTATGTCTGTGTTCTCCCTTGCTAACACACCTGTACGACACACACACACTTTTGTCTCGTACTCACACTCCTCCACACTCGAATTCACCTGCGGCATACATGTTGTACATGGTGCATCAGGACGCAGTCGGAATAGTGTGCTGTTCAGGTATGGCACCAGTGAGCCTCTCACGCACGCACACACACACGCACAAGACCCGATGACGGCAATGGGTACGTAACCATTTATGAGGGGAAGTTGTACGTGATGACGACGACGCTGGTCAGGGGGAATGTTCGACACACTTGGGTTTGACGAACATCCAGCCAACGACGACGCAAAGATCTTAAAAGTCTGGAAATTTGACACGATAGACGACCTGGTCAGCCCTGGCCACCGCCGTCTGTGTTGCCTCCCACGGCAGCACCGACGGCTCGCCCTGCAGACCAAAACAGTGGTTTCCCAGTTGCAGGAGGGAGCGCCACAAGAGCTTCATCCATCCCATGTTTAACGTTACGGTGAACCGTAGTTGAAACTCGTTTGCATATTATAATGTGTGAATGTTCTTTGTTGTTTATTGGCTTTTATGACAATATCTTTTTGTTAATGTAGGATTTTTTTTTTACTTTTTTTACGTTTACTGAAGTCTGAGACATTATGGGGTCAGTTGCCATAATATTAAGCATCAGTCATTATTATAATTAACCAATTTATTTGTGATATGATTATCCGGTTATTATCATTACTATTACTATTATTATTATCAGTATAAATAGTATTTTCATTTTTATTATTATTATTATCATTATTATTAATAGAGGTGTCCAGTTTGAATCAGACATCGTCATCCCGCTGGGTCAAGGTAGAATATTTCCACTACTCCTGTTCTAATCATGTTGGATCAGACTGTCACATCTCTCCGTACCTAATCCCTATCATTGTCCACCGAATTCGCAGCCGTTGGTTGAGGTACATGTCGTCCTCCATCCCTTGGGACCTGGTTCTGGTCCTTTCTTGTCGTGTATTCCAAGATCTCTCTCTCTCTCTCTCTCTCTCTCTCTCTCTCTCTCTGTTAATGATCGGTGCATTGTGAATCTTCCGCTGGTGTTGCAACACGTGTTCATGTATCTCCATTACTCACGCCCTTCTTGGAAAGGCCTTGGCATTTTTTCAGATTCAGCTGTCTCAGTCTCACCAGCTGAAGCTCAGACCGTTGTAATGTTCAGCCTGTTTCCTCCCCCACCAGCCAAAGTTCAGACCGTTTACACTTCAGGTTTTCCTCCTTAATCAGCATAAGCTCAGCTCATTGCAGTGTTCAAGCTGTTCTATCCCTCAAGCTGAAGCTCAGGCTGTTGCACCGTCCAAGCTGTCATCTCCTCTACCAGCTCAATCTCTGACCGTTGCAAAGGTCAAGCTGGTCTCCCGCCCCACAACACCAACTCAAGCTCAGATCGTCGCACTGCTGTAGCTAGCTGTCTCCTCCCCGTGTCAACTCAAGTTCAGACCGTTGAACTGTTGTAACTGCCTCTCCCAACACTCCTAAATCTGACGTGTTTAGATTGGTCGACTTGACACACGGACACTCAGGGATGGGGCCCTGAGAGTGTAAAACTCCCTCCCCGTACAGTAACTTATGCCCTTACTCACTTGCTTTATTTCTTTCCTCCTTCATGACGAAGTGTAAACTGATCAAAGAGAGGAAGTAGACAGATATACAGGGGCCATCCTGCTACATGAGAGGCAGGTCTCATCGGACCATGACGTCTGCGCTGCCCAAGACATCATATCCGACTGGTAGGGAAACGCCACGACGGGCAGTGGTACTCCTGAGAAGGCTGTGGTACGATCATCGCCGGGAGGCTGGTGCATATCATGGGTTTAGTGGGCCGCATATATTCTCCCACTTCTCACTCTGGTAGACTGATATGTTTTTGCTCCCGAGAGCTGGCTGCTTGTATGCTACCGCTACTAGCCAGACCGCACAATACTCGGCAGGCTGCTGCGTCACATGATTACAATGTGGCCATCGGCAACTCAAGGGTGTGCCGTTTTGATACCTGATTCTTTCCCTACACGTCGAAACTTTGGAACTCAACCTTCCCATGTCTTTCCCAATAACTATGTCCTGGCACATTTCAAAAGACAGGTCTTTCACTTCCTCCAGAATTCGTAAATACTTTCCCGTCTTTTCTCTTTCCGTGTCATAATACAATTAAGGCCTGGCCTTGATGTGGACTTTTGTCCGTGACTGGAGCCTTCAACATATAAAAAAAATATATGTAATTCTGTCACAGACGACAGATACACGAGAAAAATATATTTGTTTCGTGTGGTGTGGTGTGTCCTCGTTTATGGGCAGTTTACTGGAGATTACATTTCGTGGAACAATGAAAATAGATACCCTCATTCAGCCTCTCAAAAATTGGACAGAACTTCACTAGAGACCACAGAGATGTCTGGCATGTGGCCGTCAAACACGTGAGCGTTCAATCAGGGTTAGTCGTTACGCTCTCGGGCGACACCAAGAAAGCTTGAGGTTCTGAAACCTGTCTGACCAGACCTCAGTTCAGCAGGCGTAGCGTCACACTCCTGACACTGAAGTCATCACTCCTCATCAAGAAGCAGTACATTTCGTGTAAGACCTCCTGACCGAGTCCAGAGCCTCTGGTCTCACTCATGACAATCACGGATGCGTTAAGCTTACCTTCCTATTCTCTGGGTCACGACCTCTCTACTTAGCGCGGATTGAACCTCTGTCAGGAAGCAACTATCATGCAAGACGGATTATCATGGTTATCCCTGTCTCAAAGATGTATCTGTCGTCTTAGTGTTTAGAGTATAATGGGAATATCGAGAGAAACCTCACAGTACGGCTGTCTTTGTCTGTCTCACACGCTGTCCTGGCTTGAGTCTTCTCCAGGGAGTGATGCTGCGGCGAGTGACCCAAGTCAGTGGACACAGTTCATGATGTTCAGGGCGACAGCGAATTATCAGATAACAAATACTGTTCCCGCCATGCTTGGCAAACGCCTGTCTCGGCTCACACTAGAGTCTATAATCGTGCGTCTTTTCTCTAAGACTCTGACCAAAGAACAGTACTCAGAAATGGAGAGGGAGATTACGGTCACTTGGGATACTACGATCTTAGGTGGAAGTCTAGAGATCCGGCAGTTCCTGGTAGCGATAGATCTCAGGTCTCATTTCTAAGCCTCAGTTCTTGACGGGTCCATTACATTCTTTCAGTCAGCCCTGAATGGTGAAGGACACGTGACGAGCAGCGAGGGGTTGACAGGCGTTTCAGAAAGGTGAGTTATTTTGTTCGTTGGTGGAGGTCTGTCTGTCTTTTGCTAACCCCATCATTAACCACTCCAGGCACGGCCTTGCGAGTTTTGAGCACGACGGCACGACCCTTGGGGTGTGACGGCCTGGCCTTTGGCCTTACCCTTCAAACTGAGACCAAAGGCCAGGTCATCGTACCCAAGGGTCTTATCGTGGTGTTCTACAGTCGTGCTCAAGGCTGAAGGTGTTCAGGTAGAGGGACTCGGATGCTGCTGCAGTGGGTCCGCTGGACGGCTGGGGATCGTAGGGCAAACAGTGTCCAGATTTCCAGAACTCTACACTGGGGTCATTGCGAATCCAGTTCTTATGTCTTACCCCCTGGAAAATAGCAACAGAATATTATCAGTGCTGCCAGATCGTGTCGTGGTTTTTATGACTTGGCCAACATGCCGAGGTCTTATACGGATAAGGAAAAAGAAAAAACACTTAGAATGTTAAAGATTCTTTCACCAATATAAGGGTCAAGGTTATTTTAGGGTCAGATTAGCCACTCGATTCATTCTACAAAGATTACATACATAAACAATTGAAGAAATTTAAATGTGAACAATTGTAGTACCACATCTGGCTCTAAACTGATCCAGCTTTAAGATTGACTCAGTCTGTGAGGATCAGAACTGAAAATTATGGAAAAAAAAGAAACGGCAGAAACAGGAAATATATGTCCCTGAAACGGTTAGCGATTCTGACCATGAGTCAGCACGGGCCCCCGCTTGGGTTCGAATCCCGGTCGCGGCAGTCGGCTTACACCCAACACAAGCGTTCGTCCTTCCGTTGGGGTTGATCGATAAATAGGTAGATGGTTTTGGTTGGTGCGTAACCTTGTGACTGATATTACCGTTTTGAAATGGACGGGGGCGGGGGGGGGGACTTTTATACTTAAGGGGGCCCAGGGGGCCCCATCTCTTAAACTGTCTCAATCATACAACTTAGATACCTACATGCTGTCTGCACTAACTATGTCTTCATGTGTGTGCTTGTGTCAATAGATAGATAACTAAATCAATAAAGGTTTATTGAATTTAGGTAAACATACGGCTGAAAATGCACAGTTGAGATATTACAGTTATCACAGATACTACTGGTTGGTCATGATAGGAATTAAGTCGACTAAACCTAAAAGTGATTAAAATCAATGTAGGGCTGGATGTTTCCACGCTTTGGACAAGCACGTGAGTGAGGCACATCCAAATAGTCGGGGTGGCGTGTACACAGGTATGTGTATACGTTGTAAATACTGTGGTTTATACGTTATGCATTTGGTTGAACATTGAGTGGTGAATATTTACGGTAATACAGTGATTGACATACCTAAGAAGCCTAACCAACTGCAAATTGCTCAAAAGTGCACTTATTCACTGATTGTTCATGACCTCCACAGTGGTAGGTATAAGTATTATCTGTATATCTGTCTGTGCCAGCTCTGATCAACACGTGTGTGTGTGTGTATACAAAAGAGTAAAACTCTCATCAGAACACACAAAAAGTACTTACAAATAGTGACTCCACAAATATGATAAAACACGCAAATGTAACTGGGTGAAACCTGTTCATCATCTCGGTATCCTTAAATCACTCATGCGTTACAGAAAAAAAAAAGTTTTAGTGAATAACTTAAAGATTTGTTAAGCTAGCACCATGATGTCTCCATTGAAGACGTCGAGTGTAATGATCACGTTTGTTCAGGGGTAACTGCATTTCTATCCCTAACGACTGCCAGGGTCATTCAAGTCATCATGTTTCAAGATATAACCGCCAGGTGAATAAACTTGAACGTATGAATCACCTTCATGTGTTCAGGATGATTATAGGACTCACATAATTTAGCTCTGTATACAAACCTCTTTATGTGATTACTATTTATGATTACAATGTGTGTCTTACTGCCCCCTCTCTCATCCTTGTATGTACGCACCATGTTTTTTACCCTTATGTATGTATATACACACACACACACACACACACACACACACACACTAAACCAACACCAGGTACCCATTTTATCGACCAGCCCCTAGGGAACGATGGACAGCTTGGGAGGACTGTGGACCGATTGCTGCGACCAGGATTCGAACCTCTGCGGGTTTGGTCTTAGGCGGCTCGTGAATGCGTGACGGTCAGCAGCGCTAACTGCTATAGCACGAAGGTCCGTGTGTGTGTGTGTGTGTGTGTGTGTGTGTGATTGGGGGATAAAACCGAGGGGGGTGGGGAGGGGAAGGAGAAAGGGTGGGGGGGGGGATGTTGTCATGCTGCCGTGAGCGGGCGTAACCAGATTTGCTGGTGATAACCGCGAGATCCGAGCATCTTTTGTTTTCACAGCGGACCTGTAAGTTAACTGACCTGGAGAGTCGAGTTGGCAGCTATTGTTTTTCCTCAACTCGCCCGGTGTTTTGTCTTTCTTTCTCTTATGCAGACCACGGCTTTTCCCTTATGATATGTGGCATGAGTCAGGCTAGGCGGTCAGCTGACATCAGTACGGCAGTGAGGGCTGACGGTGCGTCCTCACCTGCCAACTTTCCACTTCCTGAGGATATACATCAACGCTTGTTAACTCTGAAGACGAAAATTTGATAGCCTGGGATATGATGGAAATAAAGACGTTTAAGTACGTAGGTATGGCATTTGGAAAGGATATGCAGGATGTCAAAATATATGTTCGCTGTTAGCGAACTCTTCAAATTCAAAATTGTGCAAAAAATACTACGTCAATAATGTCCTATCACACAGCGAACTCTTTTCATTATCTTTAAGAACTGTCAATGAAAATCTTGTCGTTTTGATTCGTCAGGGTAATTGGTAGCAATGACATGAATATGTATCAAAGACGTTTACTGAAGCACGTCCGCTCTTTTTCAGCATATGATTAAAAATGAATTCTCTTTTATGTTGGAGGCTCCAGTCACAAAGTCCACATCAAAGCCGAGACTTAATTATGACACGTAAGAGGCTTATGAAAGGGAAAAAGAAGAGACGAGATAAAGTATTTACGAATTTTCGAGGACCTGAAAAAACAGTCCATTAAAAAATGCCTGATCATATTTATTGAAAAGGAAAATAAGCTAGAGGGTAGAGAGTTCCAGATCTTCGAGGTGTAGGGAAAGAAAGTTATCAAACAGCCTGCCCTAAAGTTGGCAACGGCCTCACTATAATCATGTGACGCAGTAAGTTGTTAAGTATTGCGTGGTCTAGTTAACTGTGGGGACACACAAGCAGCCAGCTCTCGGAAGCAAAAAACAGAGTAATATCTGTAGTAAAGGGAAAGTGAACCAATACTGCGGGTTAGGGCAAGTGGGTCAAGTTAACCTGGGAGGGTTGAGAAGTCGGACCGCTTTCGACTCAACCCTGTCTAGTAAGGTCAAGGAGCTAGAGCCACCCCAGATGTGAGAGCAGTACTTCATACAAGGACGGATCAGTCTTTTGTATAAACGTAGCAACTGTTCAGAAGAAAAGAAATTTCGACAAATTTCGACATCTAAAGAGAATACCCAGTTTCATAGAGGTAGACTTAGCTATTCCTTAATGTGGGCTTTCCAAGATAGTGTGTATGTTGCA
The DNA here is from genome assembly GCA_038088735.1 of Panulirus argus. NCBI lineage: Eukaryota > Metazoa > Arthropoda > Malacostraca > Decapoda > Palinuridae > Panulirus > Panulirus argus. The sequence continues at coordinate 7,818 of JAYMFT010393968.1, forward strand.
GTAATACCAAGTCTTTTCATTCGGTCAAGAGGTGGAATTAAAAATATGCCAAAGGAGAGAGGAAAGTTGTGAGGAATTTTCGATAGAAAGATGTGCAGAAACTAGGTCTTGGAGGCATTAGACTTAACCAGATTACCTCTAACCCACTGATATATCTTGTCCAAGTCTGAATTTATTAGATGAAGTTGTGTCAAGACTTGAGATGCAGATCGAGTGACAGGAGCTGATTTGATTGTTTGGAGGAATTCATTGTTGAGTCGTCAGCATATGAGTGCATTTGGTTATTTGTCGAAGAAAAGATATCGTTGATAAAAGGGAGAAAAAAGATAGGCGACAGGACAGAACCATGAGGGACATCCATGTTGATGGGGAAAGGGGAGAGGCTGATCTATCAACAACCAGAGATAAATCTGCCAGAGAGGAGGAAAGTGAGGGAGGGAAGCCAAAAGAGTGGAGCTTTGAGATGTGACCCCGCTACCACACCCTGGTGATTGGTAAAAATGCTCTCTCTCTCTCTCTCTCTCTCTCTCTCTCTCTCTGTCTCAGGTTTACCTGTGTCATCATCAGCAGCGTAGCTGCACTGGCAGTCATAGGAGCAGAGACTAGATGTTATGTAACTAACTTATCAATGCTAAGAACTGTAAGTCTATTGTTGTGAGACCCAATAATATGCGGGGATTTCAGACCCATGAGAATTCAGGAACTGTGAATTCAGAAGTTCAGGGAATTCGCGATCTCTAAGAATTCTGAACTTCTAAGGACCTAAAGGTTGTGGTTGTGATATGTGAGAACTCGGGAACTTTGGGAATATCCGTGATCTGTGGACCCAAAGTCTTGAGAGAGTTCTAATGATCTCTGGAACCTACGTCCAGTGCTCCGTAGACCCTAAATCTGTGAGAATTCCAATGTTCTGACTCTACGGCTGTAAAAGTTTGCTCTGAGGACCCTAAGTCTGTGAGAATTATGAAGTTGTATGTACCCTAAGTCTGTGAGAATTCTACTGATATTTGTATCTGCAGTCTGATGATTCTACGCTTTGGGAAACTCAAGTTTGTAGAAATCTAATGCTTTGGCTCTTAGTGCTAAGAATTCTACTGCTATGATATACCAAAGTATAAGAATATTTCAAAGCAATGTGTACGGTAAATCTATGAATGTTCTTAGTTTGGTGGAGGATCTCAGCTTGCGGGTGGGAGGGTGTCACGGTCTCGTGGCGGGAGTTTGGATGGTAGGGGAGAGATGCAGGGTTTGTGGAGTTGGGGGAGCGGTGGGCGAGGCAGGGGACGGGTGTGATGGTGGGGAGACAGACTCCCTACCTTCTCATGTCTTTCCCAATAACTATGACCTGGCTTATTTCAAGAGACATGTTTTTCACTTTCTCAAAGATTTGTAAATACTTTCCCTGTCTGCTTTTCCCCCTTTCTCAATTTTCTCTAAATTTCAATTAGGGCCCGGCCTTGATGTGCTTTAGTCCGTGACTGGAGCCTTCAGCATAAACAAAGTTTATGTGGATCATATGAATGTGATGATAGTAATGCATCTTATATGTACCCTAGGTCTGAGAATTTACATGCCTTGTACCCTAAATCTGAGAGAATTTTTAATGATCTGTTAAATTCAACTTTGTGAGATTTCAAGAACAACAGACCCCCCCCAAGTCTGTGAGAATTCCAATGTTTTGTTAACCCTACGTCTGTGAGAATTCTATAGGTTCGAGAATCCCGGAACTAATAATTATAGAGGAATAAAAAACTGTGAAAATGTTAAAGCTCTGAGGATACAGAAACCGTGAGAATTTAGAAACTTTGAAGATCCAGAGCCGTGACAATTGTAAAGCCGTGAGGACCCAAGGTTAGTCACAATTCTTTATCCTTGAGGATCTAGGAACATAGAAATTCGAAAGCTCTGAGGACCCAGACCTGAGAATGTTAAGCAATATTGATCAAGAAAACTTTTAAAAGTCATGATCCAGCAACCGTACCACTCAAAAAATGCTTTGAAAAAATAAGAATTGAGAAAATGTGAGAATTCTAAAACTGCGTGGTGCATATGGCTTTGTGAGAACTCTACATATAATGACCCTCGAAACAGAATTTTTAAGACTGTGAAAATAGAAAACTGAGAGTCCTTGACTTGTGAAAGCCTCAAGAAATAGCGCAAACATAGTTCAGCAAATGTGCAGCGACACATCATACGAAACCAGTATTTGGTTCCCGGCGCTGCTGCTGCGGACCGTCAACATATGTCATTACCTCGGTTTAATGGAGCAGACATTTGTGTGGTGTAGGAAGGTCTTGGCTTGTCATGTTGGTTGGCGGAATAGAATTTACAGTGTCTGTTTTTTTCTTAAGATTGAGACAGTCACTTAAAAAATAGTTTCAGAACAAAAAGGAATATAGTAATTAAATTATAATAAAGATTTTTTAATGTAAATAAGATGATTACAAGAAGGTTCCAAAGTGCTAATATTTTAGATTACGGAACATTAATATAGGTGCTTAAAATAAAAAACTGGCTATTTTGCCGACTTTTCTGCACAGATAGGTCAAATATTGTTTTGCCGATTTTTATATTTTTTCTTCATTTCCGTATAGTACTGGATTGATCAATATCTATTAGAGCAATTTTTTTTTTCCAAATATTAAGATTCATTTAGATATCAATTCTCATTACCAAAAAGATCGATTGTGATTGTATCAAATGCAGCGAAATCGCGGGGGGAACCACTGATCTCAAAAAAGAAGAAAAATGTATCACGCATCTGTTGTTTTATAAGAACTGAAGCAGGAAAGATATTGCGGCGGCCATGTTGGAAGGGCACTATCAGCTGTTGGGAACTTGCAACGTTGGAAGCAAAAAAATAACGGAAAGAAGAACGATTTGCTGCTTTCTCCGGGTCTGTATACCATAATAAGGTCTGCATTAAGCACCCTAACGCCTAATAATGCATTTTCCTCTACGCTTTTATGGTAGTAGCTAGTTTTCTCGTTGCGTTATCCCTTGAAACGAATTCTGTTTGTTACGATAATAGGCTTGACCTAACTTAGGCTTGGTTCTGCATTCTCCATTTTGCATCTTCTTACGCTTTTCTGTACAATTTGCCCATTATATATTTAGCTCAAACCTTGTGAGGATCAAATCAGGTTGTCCTGTACAATTTCAAAAGTGTGGAAAAATACTTTAAAAATTTTAGCTACGAAGATCAGTGTGTGTGCCTTCTTTACACTGAAGAGCGAAAGATATAATTTCATGGTACACAAGTTGTGGTTGTAGGCAAAGGCAGAAGTTAACAGTTTTAATTCCAGCCCATGATGAAAAAAATCTTACATAACAATGTACCTGATATGAGTATTTACAGAAAAAGTTTTACAAAGTTATAGCTCTAGTTTTCTTGACCCAGTCGATGTTTTGAAGTACCAACCTAGCTGGTCTAGTCCAGAACCATAAAAATTATCTCAGCTGTAAAACAAACTAAAAACAACTACCTACAAGTGAAAAGTCTTAGGAAATTTCTTTATTAATCACAGATGCATCATCACTGCTACCTTCGCTGTCGCTTCTAACTATGTTTCTCTTGCGTTTTGTGCATTCGAAAGAACAGCATTGCGTTCCACGACCCTTTCCCATGATTTGTACTGTATTTTTTGGCCGTAACTCAGCGCGATTTTGGGAATTCTGGCGGCGATTGAAAATCGTGGGCTTCAGATTTACGTATCATAAAACAATAGGTTGCTCTTTTTGTTTTTTCTAATCAGTAGGGAGGGCCTACATCCGGCGCCATCTTGAAGTATAGGCAGTGTTGGGTTAAAACCCTCCACCGGAAGGGCTGCGACTCGCTCGACTTCTGACCCAAGGCTACCCAAAATAAATAACCCAGAAGTGGTGTAGGGGACCATAAGATATTTTAAAAGTAAATTAGCTGCCAAATGACGTTTTACCCACCGGTGCCGACTAGTCGGCAAAATAACCACAGCGTATGAAATCGACAACCAGTTCAAATGTCCCGAAAGTTGTTACTGGAAGTGAGTCGGTATCTTAAGCTATTGAGCACGATGGTTTGACTCTTGAATTGAACTCACCAGGCCGTTACTATACCGAGGTAATCGTGCCTTCCTTGCTCAAGGATCGTACCGTCCTACTCAGGATTCATACAGTTGTAATCAATTGTACAAGCTTCCAAAACAGCCGTGCAGAAATCGTTGTAACTTATTGATATTCTGAGTGGATTTTGAAAATTGTGAGCGTGGTTGAGGCTCGAGGACGTTGTTGTTAGCGTGAATGTGCCCCATACGCACCAAACGTCGCGATGGATTAGCTTAGCCATTTCTAGGACGGCAGGCGTTGTATGTATAATCCGCCTCATCTCTCGGCTCCCATTGGTAAGTACTAACACGTGCTTATCATCCATTCATTGCCTTGGCATTTTCGATTTAGGACGTCAGACTGATATAAGAAGTATTTGTTGGCTCTGTGGAATGCAATGTGAGGTGTGCGATGAGCCTACAACACAGGGGTATATTTATCTGTCTGTGTGCTCTATATAGCCGTAAAGTAAATGGTGGGCATTGATGTGGAAACACACGGAATAAGAATGATTATAATTTTTTTTAATCCAGATTTGTTTGGGTCAGGTGAAATATTTGCATTCATTTGCCTTCACCCAACCCTTACGAAACTGACTGGGAACCAACAAACATGGAATAATTTCATTAAGGAATCCCTACCTTGTTTCATCATTTTTTTTTTCATTTATGTTGGTAAAATGTTCAGTAAGATTCGTTACTCCATTTTCTCGGAGTATAACACTTTATGAAATATTTATTATCAATTATTATCATTGTAGTTATCAGTCGTGTTACCCTTTCCCGTCTTGTGTTCCATCTTCCCATGATGAAATAAAAGGTTTACGAAAGTCGTCAGAGCGCTGCTTGCCGAAAGTAGTTCTGGTCTTTAAAACCCATAAAACCCATGCAGGTAAGATTTGTGCACGCGTGAACTCTGCAGAAATAAAAGAAAGTAAGAGTTGATATGATTTTGATTCTACTTGGCGAGAAAAACGCCTTGAGAGTTTATGATACCCTGGAGACACAGGTAAAGATAAAGAAGAGGGCCGTTGGACAAAATTCCACGAGAGACCACTCCTCATATCCACATCAGAGAGGAAGTGGAGGTCTTTCCATTACTCAGAAGGGCGAGTCTCTGAGTAATTGCTTATCCACAGTCTGATTCAACCTGAACTTACGACCAAGAAACGCCTCATAATGCGAGGTCTGTCCTGGAGTTATGTGGTGGTGCTGCGGCGGTCTATCCTAGTATTTGTCGGGAGTCTGACTCACAGGTATGTTGCTGGTATTAGGTGTACTCCAGCCTTGTTTTGCTGGTCATAAGTGTGTTTCGGTCGTGTGTTACTGGAATAGTTGTACTCCAACCGTGTGTTGCTAGTCCTAGGTGTATTTTAGCCGTGTTGCAGGTTCTTTGTGTGCTTCAGAACTGCGTTACTGGTACTACGTGTAATTCAGAAGTGTATTGCTAGATCTAGGTGTGCTACATTCGTGTGTGGTTGACACTGGGTGACCTCCAGCCATATGTTACTGGCGCTAAGTGTGCTCCTAGGTATGCTCCAGTCGTGTATTGATGGCACTAGGTATGCTCCAGCCGTGTGTTGCTGGTATTAGGTGTGTTCCAGTCGTATGTTGTTGGAAGTTGGTGTGCTCTAGCTTTGTGTTGCTGGTATTAGATGTATTCCAGTCATGAGTTTTTAGCACTATGTGTTCTTACCATGTACTTTCGGTAACGGGTGTTCCGGTCATGTGTTGCTGGAGGTGTGCTCCAGCCGTGTTGCTGGTACTACGCGGCTTTCTGTTGTGTGTTGCTGGAACTAGGTGTGTTCCATCCATATCTTGCTGGTAATTGGTGTGTCCTGGTCTTGTGTTGCTGACTTTAGGTGTTCTCCACCCGTGTGTTGATGAGACTGGGTTGCTCCAGCAGTGTGTTACTGGCACTAGATATGTTTCAGTTAAATGTTGCTGTGCTCTAGCCTTGTGTTAATGCCACTATGTCTTCCAGGCTTGTGCTAGTACTAGTTGTGTTTCAGCCGTGTGTTGTTGAAACTAGGTGTGCTCCAGCCATGAATTGATGCTGCTAGATTTCTTTCAGTAGCGTTGCTGGTACTAAGTGTGTTCCAGCCGTGTGTTGCAGGTATGAGGTGGTCCAACCGGGTGTTGATGGTACTAAGTGTGCTCTAGCTGTACGTTATTGGTACTAGGTGTGCTCCAGCCATATGTTCTTGGTACTAGGTGTGTTCCAGCAGTGTATTGCTGGTACGAGGAGTATTCCAGCCGTGTGTTACAAGTACTAGGTTTGTTCCATCCGTTTGCTGCTTGTAATAGTGTGCACCAGCCGTAACAATCTTTGAACTGGGTTCTAGCCCCAATCGAGGTTTGCCCGAACACTGAGGTGTGTAACTGGTACCAGGTGTTGTTTAACGGATACCCTAAAGTTCAGTTCCGAAATGTATCCCATACTGGCAGTATCAGCATGTCTAGAGAATATATCTCCATTGCCCGTCTTTTGGTATTGGCTCAAAAGCAGATGCTTTGGTAAAGGTACTGCACTCAGTCTTTTTCTCCTTCTATTTCCATGTCCAGATTTTCCTGTCTCCATTGATGGCTATGTAAGTCCACCACTTAACACAGTAAACATATTTGATATCACCGTAACATCTAACTTGGAAACTTACTTCACAAGAAACTGGAAGCCTCGTTCAGATACCGTTCATTCTTTCCTGGACAATTGGTTCGTCCATAATACTGAGGATTGATTCGTCCTTGTATGGAATACCGCTCTCACATCTGGGGAGGTTCTAACTCTACAGACTTCCATGACAGAGTTTCGTCTAAAGGAATCCGACTTATCAGCACTCCTGGTGTGACCTCAACACTTGACCCACTTGCCGTACACCGCAGTGATGGTTCTATTTCCTTTTCTTTTTAGATTATATTATGGTGTCTGCTACCGAGAGCTGGCTGGTTGTGTACCCCCCGCCATTAGATAGAGAAAATAATACTCCGGAAATTGCGCAGCATGATTACAGCATGGGCGTTGGCAACTCAAGGGTGGGACGTTATGATATTTGTTTCTTTCCCTGCGTCGCGAAGCTGTGGAACTCTTTTAACCCACTCATGTCCTTCGCAACACCTGCGCCCCTCTCTTCTCTCCTTACTTATCCTTCTGCTTAACGTTAAACCTAGTTTTATATTTCATTTAAAGCCTAGCCTCGATGTGGGCTCCTCTCCGTGTCTGAAACTCGTTGGGGAATACGAATGGGATGGATTAATCAAGATAGGGTCCTGAACATTAGTGTTCCTGGTAATGCTAAGAAAATGATATTCATTTATGACGGGCCACGGGTGACACAGTTTAACCTGCTGACTGTGGCTACTGTGCTTGGCTTGATTTCTCATATCTTCATGCCAGTGGTAACACTGTCACGTGGGAGGACGGCGGACGTGTTATTTGTTCGGTAGCGGGGAAAACAATAATTAGTCGAGTATGAAATAAGTAAGATAATCACGGGCAGGAATTGTGTGAGTTAGTAATTCCTCTGTCAAGGAATAAAGTACTGAAACTGAAAGCTGAAACTGAATCACACGGGCATGATCTGTGCATGATAATTACACGGGCATGAGTTGTGCATAATAATTATACGGGAATGATTGTGTAAGATGATTACACAGACGTGAATCATGTAAAAGTAATTATAGGGGGCATCAGTTTTGTGAGATAATTACCCGGACATGAATCGTGTAACATAATTAACCGGACGCGAATCATGTAAGATAATTACCCGAAAATGAATTGTATTGAGATAATTACACGGGCATGTATTGCGTAAAAGGTAGGAATAAGATTTATTTAATGCGGAAATTCGCTTGTAATAATTTCCAATACTTTACTGACGCATTATAATCTGGCTGGCCAAGTGTTGTGTCTGAGCTAAGGCGGTCGGGTATCCATCCCATCGCCTTGGTAGTGTAAGGATGTTGCTGGTGTGTCGCCTTCGACAGTGACCGGTGTGTGTGTGTGTGTGTGTGTATGTGTGTGTGTGTGTGGCAGGTCTGCGGATGATGACATGAGCCAAGGGAGTTCCCCGGCTGGTGTCCAGAATGTTGGGTGGAATTTGGCGGAGAGTGTTGCCAATTACCTCCCTGCTGTGGTCTTGTGTTGGAGAGGGGGGGGGGGGTTAGGTTGGGTTGCGGTGGGGGGGGGGGGGCATGGGACGAACCCCTTG
>JAYMFT010393979.1:0-19462 GCA_038088735.1 Panulirus argus
GTGTGGGGGGGGGGGGGTTTGGATTGAGTTATTGTTGTTAAGAGTTGTGTGATATATATAAAGTGAGTGCGTTCGTGGACACTATCGTGGGTATCAGGAAGGGAAGCATGAGAACCACAGTTCTGTTGGTTTACTGTGCTACCGTCACTCACCCTCCCCACACTCAGGTGGAAGTACGTGTACGTTCGTCCCGTTATTGGCTTTCGTCTACAGGCCATTCAAACGGCCTCGTCACACCACATATCTTTGTTGCATCTACATTCTTTCCTGTTCTAATTCCAACCATACCGTGTAGGTCAGTAGTCTCAACCACTGCTCTAGATTTTTTTGTACCAACACACACGCAGGAAGGTTGCCCATCCCTGCGGGGGGTTTGAGTACTCAGTTATCCTAGGTTGTTACACTCTGCACATTATTTCCGAACGATGAAAAATTTCGTGTCATGATTCTCGCTTTTTCATGGCATTTTTTTTTTCATCTTCGACATTAGGTTTTTTTTTTATTTTATTGTTTATTTGTAACGAAACGAAACCTTAAATTTTTTTTCAGATAAAGAAAACAGGCTTAAAACTTTTTTTTTTTTGCTTTTTAGGAATGGGATTCACATCCATACTTGTATATCTAAAAATTCGTTCAAATGATGTTCCTCAGAAATTGTGACACATCTGTACAATTAAGATTTAGTAATTCATATTATCATAAGTTCAGAAATGGGTTGGTGTGTGAAACTGAAATTTCGCGCAATTGATACTTTCTTATGAAAGTTTCATTAACAGATTGCCAATGGTATTTAACATCATATTCTTATGAGGAAGGCGGGCTATGACAGACCTGGGCAGAGCTTTGTATAGTACGGGAAACTATGGTCGAAATATTAGAATTAAGAAGGTGTCATATTCCAGGTTACGTTAGGCTATTCAAAGCCTACTCTTGTTTGGGTAGGGCAGAATAAACTTGGGCTTCTAACATAAAGTAACGAACACATACGATTCCTGTTATACTGTAATGTTAAACTTTCTTGAGGTGTTTGTTGAAAATGAGAGCATCATATACAAACATATGAATTCTAAACGTTTGATACACGAGTTTCTTGAGAAAGACGGATCGTCGCCCATGCATACACACCTTACTTCAAAACGTTTGTGTAAATGCTATACAGTCATTGGGTTCGAGGTATAGTCGACAGAACTGGTATTGCTACCTTTGTTTGCACTGGAATTCGAGATGATTTTTGCTCCTTCAGTTGTTTCGAGGTGGTTTGTACTTCTTTTATGTCATGGATATAAAGTACCTTCCTCATGTCATATTAAATCTTTGAAATGTCGAAAATTATTTGTTTTTTGAGACAGGACGAAAAAGTGTTCTAAACAACTTGCGTGATTCTGATTTTAAGAAGTATTTGTATCACAGTTACAGCGTGGGCGGGGGGGAGGAATGCCAAGGAATGAGTTGTTCTTTACCAAATATTACATGATTATGAATGAAACTTTCTGAGGAAAACATATGAACAAATATATTAAAGTGATAATCATCACACCAATGATTGCAAATTTTTCATAAATTACAAGACTTAGGAGCATAGATAATTATAAATTTTCAAAAGTAACAAATCCAGATTCCAGACATACACCGCCAATTCATTCGTCAATGAACACTTACAGAAAATGGAATAGAAATTATAACGATATGAAACCATTATGAATTGCCATTATGCTTGAAATTAACTGTAATGGTTTCGTCTTGAAAGGTGACATTTAGATCTCCGCATATTTCACCGTTGTATGTATCTTAATGTAATCATATTTCTCTTGTTTTATTAAACAGGTCTTGAATATTCATGTGAATATTACAATGCACATGAAAGTATCATTATAACAGACAACAGACGAATGGAGTTGTATAATCCCATTAAGTAAACTTCCTTCACCCCTCCGTTTGTAGCTCTCCTAATACCTTTCCTAGCTTGTTTTAGTCGTTGCCAAATGAGCAGGCGAAAGCTATGATGAATGTCAAAACTACTTGTCTCGTTTCAAATTATAGAGCACGGCAAGTATATCGGCTGTACATACGAACAAATAAAAGGTCACATTTCAGATATTTCATGTTTTGATCTTTTAAATGCAATTTTATTACATTCAAAGCCTGCTCACTTTAGTCAAGCGGTGTAAGGTCAAATGTTTATAAAACTATGCACATACTTTTCTTTATTGTAAATATATCAAAATCCCTTAGGAGTATACATAATTTATCACGACTTGTATTAAAACCCCCTAAAGAGTCTACACAGTTTATAACGACTCAGATCCACGCACTTAAATGAAACTAAGAAATTATCCAAAACCGAAGGCTCTTTGCTCTACTGGATTTAACACTTCCACCCCAACTTAATCCATTTTGTTCACTCTGGTTTTCCAGCATTCTTCTTTAAATGATCTTCGTTCTTGTTCTTTATAGCACATCATCTCTCGGTGTAGGTGTTCTGGTACCATATACCTCTCATGGCTGGAATCTTGTGTGGTCAAGGAGCTGACAAATCTGTTAGTATAAGATTAAAACGTCTTCAAGAAGCAGCGTTTAGTATAAGACATTAATTAAGCCAAAAGTGTAGAAAAGTGGAAGCTAAAAGAGTATATCACTGACGAGTCAGCAAAAAAGTATAAACGTTGTTAGAATCTGTAGCTGGTAACACAGTTCAGAGCTGTTGCTACATAATCCTACCAAGGTCATGAGACTCACCGTCAAAGGTCGGAACAAATGTCAGAATTTATTCCTTATTACTGATTGGCTTAGGTTAAAGTTCAGTTGCGCGTTCCTCCATGGATGGCGTAAGTCGAACTTCAGTCTATAGTTTCATGATTAATGGTCGAGATGGATCCAAGTGTCGCTCAAAAGTCACGTGATCAGTGGCTAAGTTGAACTTGAAGTCATCCAGAAGTCCTTTTATTATTGGCTGGAGTAGACTCGTAGTTCAGTCAGAAGTCAGTGGATTAGGTGAATATGTGGACTTAACAGTCAGCCATGGGTCTGTGAATCTGTGGCGTGGCAGAGGTGCATTCGAAGACAAGTCACAAGTGTAGAGATTAGTATTAAGAGGTCTACTCAAAGGTGAGTCAGGAGTTGCTTTCTCTGTGGTAATCATGAATTCGTCGATCGACCACTTTCTACATATTGGTCAGGGTTGGTTAAAAGTTGATTGCACAGAGACCCCACGACAAGCAACACAAGGTGCATGTCATGTCGGAAGAGGTGGTTGGAGGTTGACGTGTGGCGAGGATAAACAGTCGAGCTGGAGTGGGGTGAGGGGTCAGTGCCTGGTATGTACCACATGACCAGCTCTGATGACGTGCGAGATAACGTGGTCGGCGCCGCCCAGTTGGTATACCAGGTGCTCCCATCTGAAAGGTCAGGCAGGTCGTCAAAAATCGGAACTGTTAAAGCAGAACCACTACATGGATTAAATATCATCACCAGCAGGAAGAAATGTAACATCGTAAAAAGGAAAAATGGAGCTAAACTACTAGACGATCTAAGTTAGGTAAAAGTACCAGATACTGGTCGATTTTAAAAGTCCTTCAGTACTCTTTAATCCTATGTATGAAATGAATCTACTTACTTGCCACTTAGGTAGGAGGAAACCACTTTGTTTTGAGATGGGTTTTCAAAAAGTTCATCCATTACTATTCATGAAATTAATACACATGTTTTCCATGATTTTTTTTTTTTTTAGTGACTGAATTCCGGTTAGACAAACTATCCTTAACCAAGATGACATATGTATGAAATATAGCAGTAGTCTAACTTTATATACTATAGCTTGGCTGTATATAGGTCCTTTACCTTCCTCTTTAACCAGAAAAATACTACAGTGGTCGTCCAAACCCAACACTGGAAGAATATGATATAGCAAAAAGGTACTTAGAAAATCATGTTCCCTCCGTCCTCATGCCAGAAATAAATATCAACCTGGAACGTTGCCTGCAAGTTCTGTACCTGATGAACTACCCAAAACGTACCTGGGAGCGTCCACAATGACCAGGTCAGCCACCTTGCCGGGTTCTATGGAGCCGTGGGTCTGACCTTTGCGAAGAGCATGGGAGGCGTGGAGGGTGGCAGCAGTGAGAGCCTCGTTCAGGGACATCTTGAACATGACACACGCCAGATGCATCGCCATGGGCTGGGGACGAGTCATGAACTGGCCGTCAGCCAATGTGTGACTGGAATGTTATTCTGCTGATTACTATCATACTGCAATATAACGATGATTGCACCGATTCAAAAATGTATTTTGGATATGCTTTGACAAGGAAATCACCATAGATAAGCAGAAGGCATTGGGGTTGAAATCCGTTCCGAGGGCGACTGGAACACCAGCGTCGATCATTGCACGTGCGGGCGGCGGGGTGAGGCGGAGGATGTAGGCGGTGGTGGGGAGCAGGACGCCCACGGTGCCTGCCTGCGCCATTGCCGATATACCTTCGTCAGACACCTCTTCCAGATGACTCATGGCTTCCGCGCCCAAGGAGGCTCCCATCTGTCAGTTGGGGAAGAAGCCGAGTTGATCATATAACTTAATACTGTAAATACGGTATACTTCAATGTTAAGAGAACTTCATGAAAGAGAAAACGGGAACGAAACTTTTACCAGTGATAGCCTGCATTTATTACATTTCTGTGAGCATTTTAACCCATGTTAATCTTATAAAGATGGTAATGATAATCGGTACTAATCTGCTGTTTTTTTTACCTCTGCTCCTTTTAGTGGATGGAGTTCGTCAGCATGGAAGTTGATCAAAAGTCCCTCCCGTTGGCCGGCCTGCAGGATGCGTCGTGATTGGTCCACGTCGAAGACCCCACGCTCACAGAAAACGTCGATGCTGTCGACCTTCAACTACAGGGGAAGCTGATGTCAGTATGGCTGCTCACCATTTGCAACCAGTAACAGGTACAAAATCAACTGTGAAACACAATGTTGTTTTTGTTTTGATGTATGAATGATCCATGTCCAGTTACACAACAGATGAACGTGAAATATCATCTAACGTCTTGGTCTGAGGATGAAAAAAAGCTTATATATATATATATATATATATATATATATATATATATATTAGTACGTAAAATTTGGACTTAGGGACTTCGATCGTAGAACTAGTAAAGGTCACGGGAAAGCTTGTGGTTGGCTATGTATTCTTGTTAAGCAACAGGCTTTACCTCCCCAGCGTCCATGGCGGCCTTGACAGCCGGCAGCTGCTGCTCCACCACCCGCCGCGTCGCCTCCTCTGTTGTCAAGCCCCTGCGGGGAGATCGTCACTCAACACTTAGGTGTTTCAGATTGTCACCCTAGACTTTTTTCTACAATCTAAAGAAAAATACAATACACTTCACACGTGATATATATATATATATATATATATATATATATATATATATATATATATATATTATCCTTTTGTAGCCGTCGCAGAAGTCAGACAGTGAAAGCATTACTTGGGTACAGAGTGAGCGCCGCAGAATGTGGAAGAGATGGTAAGGTTGGCATGTGGACGGGCCTTCTCCAACACCCGCAGCATCTTCAGCTCTGTCTCCACGTCCAGGCCGTAACCGCTCTTACACTCTACCAGAGTCGTGCCTGCGGGTGAACAGTCGATAACAATAATTGAATTCTTGTCTTCCTGTCAATGCCAAAACACAATTTGCACGTTAACAAATAATGGTATCGAAAAATTATATATGAGAAAGAGAGAAGATACCAGAACTCGCCGGCCACATTACTGTTATGAAGGTGCCTGGCAGGAGCAACATTCGATTGTATTATGTCAAGTTCTGAGGAGTACGATCGATCATGTTGGCAGTCAGCGTGCGATATACGTCGCCTAACGCATACTAACAACAGAGAGAGGTGCATCTCCCTCCGGTTGGCTATAAGTTGACCATTGGTCTTGTACGGGCAGAGAGGTCTAGTGACAAACAAGCATATTTGTTTTCACAATGGAGCCAGCCGTTTTAATCATAATCATACATATATTTGTAAAACTGAAATTTAAAGACTAGATGGTTATAAGATGAGATGAAGACGAAAAGAAGGAATGATTTCCACAGCTTAGCTTTCTGGAGGAAGGAGGAGGTACCATAACGGTCAAACCTCGAGTGGTCGGTTTCAACAGAAAGTGTGGGAAGCAGCAACCATACGCTTACTTCGGATCCAAGCCTTGCATGGAGACACGCAGACAGCTCACGAGAACAGTGGCCAAAATGATATTTGTAGAACGGAGAGAGAGAGAGAGAGAGCATTAACATTGCGGCGTATAGAGAGGGATGGTTGAAGACAGGTGATGATTGGATTGGTTGTTTGGGCTCTAGGCCTGTTAGGTACTACGGTCTTTAAAGGCCGTCAGTGTCATGGTACTTCCACCAATGGACATTTCTTTAACACCTTCAAGTGTTACTGATATTTCTAAAAACCACATAGAATTCTCACTATGCAAAAGGCCATTGAGGGGCTGAGGAAAAAAAACATCCCGTATATGTTGAGCAGTTCTTTACACTCGGGAGAATAAAGCCTGTGTAGATATGAAACAGCTTCTAACAGGGAAATAAATTCGGAACCCATACAACAACCCTAGCAGGCTTTGTGATGTTGATTATGTGGTTTCTAGGACAAAGTTGAGGACATGGTTATGCCCAATATCATTATGTTATTGGCTGAATTTTAAATGAGGGAAACGAGTGATTCTTAAAAAGTGATATTAGAAAATGCGTTTAAGCAATTCAAGTAGTTTACTGTTTCCTCATTATGAGACGTTAAATAGATTCGAATCAAGTGAGGAAATATGTTCAGAGTGAGAAAGAGGGGAAAGGGTAATTTACTTAAAGTGCGCAAATTGGAATCATCCTCATAAGAGTGAATAGAGAGAAGACAGTAGGCGACAAAACAGAACTTTGAGGAATGCCACTTTTAACAGGATAAGAGGGAGCAGTCGCTTCATCAATAGCAATTGCAGTTGAACGGCCACAGAGGAACCTTTGCATTAGGGAAGAAAGCGAAGCATAAAAAAAGGAAAGAAGTTTAGAAAGCAGAGACATGCCACACCCTCTCGGATGCTTTGGGGATGTCGAGGGAAATGACAGAAGTTTCACCAAAATCCCAAGAACGGAGGACCAGAGGTAGATCAAGCAGGAAAGATTACCATTAGACCTAGCACTGCGACACCTGTATTCTTGATCATAAAGAAGGGAATATGGTTCTAATGGTTTGAAAACGTGAGAGTTAGGGAGAATTTCAAAGGCTTGGAGACAGTAAATGTGAGAGTAGTTGGGCTATAACTGAAGGTTTTAGAGCGTCTCCTCCCTGAGGGATGAGTTGCACCAAGGCATGCTTCCAAGAGGAGGGAAAAGTTTGGCTTTTTAGACAGACGAAATATTCGGGCAAGAATTGGAGCCACCTTAAATGCACGCTCCCTTAAACGCGAGAAGGTATGCCATCTGAGCCATATGCCTTGTCCACCTGGAGCTGGGAAAGAACTCGAAAGACCTGGCGCTAGGAAAAGAAACGGGATGGCATAGGTTCTGTGGGAGGAGGTGGGGATGGAGGATTAATAGCAGAGTTAATCCAAGTTGATTTTGAGGAAAATAAGGCAAGGAAAAGGGAGGCTTTATCTGTTGGAGAGTCAGCTATAGATTGATCTGGTCAGAAGAGAAGAAGAAAAGGTGAATTAAAAAAATTACTTGAGATGCGTTTGATTAAGGGTCAAAGATCTGTCAGCAGAAGTCAGTCCAGCACATATTCATCCGTGACGTGTGGTCAACTTTATGAAGAACAACACTGCATGGAATCCGGGTTGGAATGAAAGTTCAGTGGGATTCAGGGGAAGGAAAGAGTTTCATGGCCCGGTATGCTTCGTCACTGATACAGCAGGCATCGAAGCAGGAATGATTAATCCATAACTGGGGTGGGGAGAATTGGCAGAAGACGGGATGCAGGACCCTATCTCAGCCAAGATAACCTCCGCTATGCGTTCAGCACAACATTGGGAATCCGTCAGCGAAGCAGTATCCGTCCCAAGAAAAGTCTGTAAAGCTGCGCTGGGATGACCGCTGAGCTCTCCTTTAGTGCTAAAGTTGGCGTTTCGAGGGGTACAAGCGATGGGTTTTCGGAGTTAGAAGTGACAGAAATAAGATTGTAGTTACAGGACTCCAAGGAGGCAGAAATTGTGTATTTACTCGTATATTGGAGAGAGAGAGAGAGAGAGAGAGAGAGAGAGAGAGAGAGAGAAAAAAAAGCGGTTGTGTGTGTTAATAGGGTGATGAACCATTTCTGAACGGGTCCACAATCACCTGTGAATAACTGATACAGCAAGCACTCATTGTAGCAACAAATGATATTTATTAAAATAACTATTTCCTATACTGAGGAGAATGACAGTAAGTCGTTGAAAACCTACTTAGATTTCTCTTGCGCTTTGACCACGAGACTGAAAGGCTAATAATGTAGCAGTGCCCTTTCTCAGCTTGATCTGCATAATTCTTGTACAATGATCTGGTTCTATATTTTATCATTAATATCAAATAATAAACTAAAAACATCTTTTGCGTGGTGAAACATTCAATAAACACTTCATTTTGTAACCAATTCTACTTCCAGTCTTTATTCTATATTACCGATCATATTCATCAGCATTGTTAAACTTGGGTATCATACAGAATAACGTAAAATCTTTCATATGGCATGCCTTCAAGTTGGTAACTGACCTGCGCGCGTCATGCGGTGCAGCCGAGGCAATAGGAGTTCGAGCAAGTCCTCCTCAGAAGCACCCCGGGTGTGTTCCACTGTGAAGTTGATGCCGCCCCCAGCCGCGTGCACCTCCATGTAGCTTGCGCCTGCTAACTGGAAAGAAAAGAGGAAATCAGCTGACTAATGGCAGTGATTGCATTTTTTTTTCTCTCTACCATAAAACCAGAATTTAATAGCTCTGTGACTTCACAGTTGCCCGTGACTTCATTACCTGCTGCAACACCGGTAATTTACCTCACTTCTACAGACATTTTCACTTTCTCCTTTTGTCTTCACTGGTCCATTTACTTCAGTAACTCATGAATGTTATTTTCCCAAGTCAGGAATGGTTATCCAACGTCTCATATAGATTACTAACGACGCCAGTTCAAGTGTTCCAGACAATTGGGTCTCGCAGCTCATTGATTTCTGGGGCAATGCATTCCATAATTCAAAATTTCGAGTGAAAATTAAAGAGTTGCTGACAAATTTGAATAACATGCAAATCGGACAATTACTTGTACGATAATAAGTAATTAAATATGACCTTCAAGACATGCCAAGAGTAACTTTAAAGTCTGTGTGTGTTTAATTTACCTACGAAAATGTCAAACCTTCATAGCGAACTCATGGACGCGGTCACCCGCCCACACTGGGTGAGTGTGGGCGTCTACCAGGCCAGGCACCACGGAGCGGCCGCAGGCATCCACCACCTCCGCCCACGACGCCCCAGGGAACTGCGCTTCCACCTCCTTGTCCAAACCCACGGCTGCTATTAGCCCGTCCCTGTAGGGATGATTAGAAACCGTAAATATCTTGTATCATTACTGTCTACCGTGCCATAACTCTTACAAGTGTCGTACGTAGCTCATCGTGTATCACCGGACATGTGATTATAGTTCATCGTACTCTAGGAGCTGTTACGTCAGCCCTACAGCTGCGCAGTTTGTCGATATAGCTCCCTATACTACAGGAAGGTTACTTGGGAATAAACTACCGCTCAACTGCGATGGGAGTCGTTGGAGTTTGTAAAAAAAAAAAAAAAGTCGTGTGTTGCAGTAGTCTTTCGTACCATAATGGCGTCGTTATGGCTTATAAAACTAAGATTATATGTAGTCGTAGTTGGTTGTATGAAATCCGTGTCACAACGTTAATGTTTATAGTGTCTCAAGCATGTCTTTGAAGTCGACTGTATCACAATGTACTGTACTTGTAACTTCTCCTACCATTTATGTCTTGTTTTATCAACCATCATCCACTGGATACATTGGTGTTAAATCCTGAAAAGCACCAAATACGAAAGATCTGGTGTGTAGCCGAGCCTGTCACATATACTCTTGAACTATCCAAGAAAAGAATTTAACACACCGGTCTGTCTTACATAATGTTAAAATATTAGGCATAATTCTGTAATCCCTATGAACTTCTGACAGACAAGTTCTTCATGAAAAATTTACATCACTGATAGCTATTTAGAATCGGAGAATGTATGAACTCCGTACACCAAAGCCGCCATAACCTAACCATGAGCGGAGTCGAACGGTTTGGTGCAGCGGTTACGGTTTCTCGCGCTTATATGGTGCTGTTTTCTACAAAGCGAGTGCAAACTCATATTATCGGATACACAGCTGGTCTGATTTGCAATACCATCCTGTCCAGTGGCTCAGTATATAGTTTTCACAGAGTGACGAGTCGCCATTAGGTCAGTGGTTCACAAACAGAACGACAAAAGTACCGGTAAACTTAATAAAACCAACAAGCTAATGCACTCAAATTCAGGTATTGACTCATTCCCGTTGTTGATTAACGGTCCTCACTTTTTGATATATTTGAGTGTAAACTGGCTGTTATTTAAACCTCATTCATTTCCCTTGTCATGAGTTTCGAATCGAGGGTATGCCAAAGGCTATAGGCTTTCTATTTATCCATCCTGCCTACTATTTTCAATTGTGTTTTAAATCGTGGTAGATTGTAAGATTAGATATGATGACCACTTATTACCTTATCAGTGATTCAGTATATCTGAACGGTATATTTCACACGATGACATCAGACATGCAGTTCTCCAGGGTCTGTCTAGTTTTAGATCAGATTTGCATCGCATTTTAAACTGCGTTCGAAAGCACTGACCTATTATTGGAAGCAATCATTGTACGTGTGCAAAGCTAGTTTGGCCGGTTATTTACCCGGATTATGAAATATGGAGAGCTATTAACATGAAAGCAAACAAGTGGGTTATCGCGTTACATTTGATTTTGAATCAGATTTGTCGAAACACTCGTTTTGTGGCTAATTTTTTGAAATGCTATTCATATTTTTGCAGCATAAAAAGCAGAGCTTTCCTACAGTGTATGGAGCAGAGTTGAAAACACGGCCCCTAAAGAAAGATTTTGGATCTTTTGTTGGCAAGTCCACATTATAAACACGGGTGTCGAACTCCCTAGTCTTTCGAGAGTTTGTCGAACTTTTGTACTGTAACTAGGAACTTTGTTTAATGAGAAATTCACAGAGTTGTCTCGCTTGGAGGGTTGATAAAAATAAAAGGAAATCAAGTTTCATCCCGTTCAAGTACTGTAAATGTATGAAGCTTTGTGAGTACAGTGAATGCTCTGGTCATCTCAAGTGTTTTTGTGTACGACGAATTTCATGTTTCAAGGTACCAGAAGACCTGAGACGAATTTCCCAACCATATTCAAAAGGAATATTGGGTTCGATTATTTTCATTAGCCCCACCCACTTCAAGCAGAGCTAAATGAAGACCAAACGCACAGGTGATGCAGGCTGCAAGTCGTATTGTTCTACCCAAGTCTCCGATAACACTGAAAGGAACGAGATCACTCTTAGGTATTAAACTGTTGCACTAAAGATCTATTTACGAGGCATAGGAGTGAATAGGGTGAATAAGGTTATTCGAGGTCTTCGTTTGTCTCGGGATTATCCTTGTGGTCAAGGATTAAGTTACTAAATCTGTGATTTTTTTTTAGTGTCTGAATCAAGTTATCTTACGGTTATTGTCATTTATTAAATCGTCACCATCATTAAATGACAATACCATCAGAATTACGGTGGTCAACGTGTTGCAGAATTTCCCTCACGTTCATAAGGAAGATTAACTCACTTGTCCACGGCGATGGAGACGCCCTGGTCCTGGGTAGCGGAGATAATGGCCAGGTCATTCATGGACTCCCTTAGCTTGACCTTCTCTCCTGCGGCCGCCACCCTCACCACCTGCGACGCCCCCCGTACCAGCAAGCGCATCTCGCGTCCCTTCATCTCCTCACCTTCTGACAAAACATGAATCGTTCAGTCAAGTATTGCATTAAATGAATAACAAATACTATAATAAAACATTACCAACAAACACACAGCTACTAAATGCTACGATTAGTTAGTACATAATACACAGTAAATGATAATCAATCAAGTTACAAAAGTTGCTTTTTAATGATGTTGGTGACTTTCAAGTTGGGTTGTTTAATCGTTCGAAATGAACATGTCAGGATTGTCTTTCGAATATACGAAATTTTTAATGATAGGTTTCCCGTAGAAATAGAAATACTGGTTAAACACAGTTCTGAGTTTGGTAGCAGTATTATGTGGTGCTGTTGACAAGTAAGTTTTTAAAGTTCACAAGTAAGCTTTAAAGTCACAGGTAAGATAGTTCAGTACTGTTTGGTCATTAGATATAGTTGTGTTGTTGGAAAGAAAGTCATCCTGTTGTCAGCAATAACGACAGTGTATTTGTTGATAAGAAATGATTGTGCGGGCTGTAGACAAGGCTGCTGATAACACCCGATGATAAGACATTATTAGTTTGCTGCGGCTTGCAGAGTTATGTGATTGTTGGCGAGGCGTGGCAGGCTTTTGAGTCGACACGGTTATGCAACGGTTAACATGATATCTGTGGAAGCATAGATGAGACATTGTCGTATTTGGACGGCTGAGAATATGGTTGTGATTTTACTGGTGAGATATGGCTGTTGGTGAGACATGGGAGTGTTTGTGTTGGAGAAACATAGAAATGTTTGTGTTGGAGAGGTTTGAGTGTGTTTACCTTTGATGAGGCATGGGTGTGTTTGTGTCGGTGAGAAGTAAGTACGTTCATGAGATATGGTTAAGTGACTATTATGCTTGAGTTGAAACGATGTGTTTGTGTTTTTGAGGCAGTTTTGTTTGTGTCCAGACTTCGAAGTATTGAGTTGAAATTCTGAAACATGTTTGTGTTGGTGAGACATGGTTGTATTTTTGGATATGGTTACTTTCGTGTTGCTGGGGCGTAAGTGCTTGTGAGACATGAGTGTTTCTTTGTCTGAGATATGAGTGTTTATATACGAAATAGTTTAGTTTGTGTTAATGAGACACGTTTCTTGTCTGAAACTGTTACTGTACAAAAATATCAAAAGAAAATGTAAACCTTTGTATTTACAACTAACGGTAAAAACAAAGAGATGAAAACTATTTACAATTTGTAAAGAAAGGAATTACTGCGAGCCTGATTGTCTACCCTGAGCAAAAATCTATGAAACTGGTGTAACGTAAGCATAAATTTGTAATGGTATTGAAGTGTTACGTTACAGAGCGTCTAGGGATTAATAAGGAGTAAAGAGACGTCACTTGAATTTACTAATAGCCTTTTCATAAACTGGTCTCTTTTTTTAAGAGAACAGAAAGAGATCAACCACGGTATTCCATCAAGTGCAGATCTAAAAACAGAGAATTTTCGAGTGTCCAACGCGGTCTTGGGTAAATCAACGTGGGATTTACATGAATGGGGACATCTGACACATACTGGAGCATTCTGCGGTAAAGAAGTCTGTTGTTTGTAGTTTAGATTTAAAATGAATGACCAAGCTTATTTTCTCGTTTTCTGAACATATTTTGGTGTGCTGATGTCCGGCCATAAACTATGGGTAAGCGGGGCGAAGTATGACCAAGAGAATAAGTTAACATAAGCTTATATCATCATAGGTCATCGTATATGCTTGTTCAAGCGCATGTCCCTTGATTGCAAGGGGATGAAGTAATGCACAAAGGGTTGATTAAACAAATGCGAAACGCATTGGAAGCGCCCCAAATGTGCTTTCCGAGCTCCCACAGACCTTTCCGTGGTTTCCGCTGATGGCTTCATGTATATTTATTTATTCATAATTACCCTAGGATCAATTTCTAAGATTCCTATTGTTGCCCACGACCTTCCTAAATGCTCCTGCAGCTCAAGCCTGCGTTATTACTGGATGGTGGTGGTCGGATTGGTGATGTTCGGGTCAGGCATCATGCATGTAATAATTCTTTACTATGTGGACACGAAAGGGAATTGTTTTCTAATTTTGCCTACGACAAAGCTATTCAGTTTGAGTTTGAAAAGATATATATCCCATTAGATCGAAGTCAAAGTATCATAGATCTTTCAGTGATAAACCCCTTAAGTTTGCAAAGATATCATTTTACACAGTTAAACCCAAACCTCCCCTTGGAACCAAGAATCTTTTAGTTCTTTTTGGTAATAATTCTACATTGCTCCTCAGATTGCTTAAATCCTTTAATGTAGATGTAGTCTTCAGCAATAACAATACCCGAAGAAAGGTTGGGGATAATCCTCAGGTCAGTGTGTGGATCATATGTCAGGTATCTTAGGTTAAGGGTTGGTCTCCGTGACTTCTCCTTCAAGCCTCATGGCCGGTCACGTGACTTGTCTTTAGGCCTTGTCTGTCTGCACATTTCAATTGGTTGAAGAGGGTCCTAGACTCTGGGCTGAACATGAGAGAGAATGAGGCATGCATGGATTAAAATAAATTGGAGCAGTGTGGTATATAGGGAGCGACGTATTGTCACGGGTCTGAACCAGGGCATATGACTTGGTCGGGGAAAAAGCACGGAAAGGTCTGTAGGAACTGGCTGTTGATAGTACATGACACCTTAAGAGTTATGTGAGGTTTTGAGGCCTTTTTTATGTTCCTGGCGCTACGTCGCTACTCGGGGAACGCCAAGCTAGTACACACAAAAAAAAAAAAAAGTATCAGAATTACGAGAGCTGTTGCCGGAAAAGGCTAGAGTCCTTAAGTTTACCCACCATGGAAGAGTGTGAGGGTTGTCCTGATCATAGCCTTTAAGCTTTTAAACCACACTGATGATGCAGACAGTGAATAATTCTTTGAAAGACGTAGGGGTAGAAAATCTAGGGGACATAAGAAATTAAGCAAGAAATTTACAAAAAAAAAATTTAAAGAAGTACCTTTACAGTTTACAAGTAGGGGGTGAATGAGGAAATAATACATGCATACAGCATTCATAAGTTAGAAAAGTTTTATGATTATTGTTAAGATCCAAGAGAAGGAACACACAAGTATAAAATCCCCTCCCTCTACAACAAACAGGTAATTACAAAGATAACGAGCGCTGTTCACCAATATTACCCGAAGCGAGCATTTATTATATTCTTTTAACTTTCATTAAACTGAGATAAACTAAAACGGGGTTTAGCACAATAACAGCTAGTTAAGGCATCAGTAGTGTGGGGCACTGAGTCTAGGTCCAGTCTGTGGTGACACGCTACGGACAGAGGGAAGGGAGAATCTTGGAAGCCAGCCAACATTACCTGTCCCCACCAACACAGCCCCGAATCCATAATGAGCCAAACCTGAAATTTTGCCTCCTGATAATGGTCGCGTGGTTGTTCTTTATATTGATTTTTGGTATGAGGTTTCTTTGTGTACTCTGATTACAGTGGTGAATAGTGTATGTGTATTCTGGTGATGGGAGACGAGAGTTTAGATGCATTCCAGTGGTGTCCAGAGGGTGTATTGTACTTTTGTGGTGGAAGCAATGGTGAAATGCGTGTATGTGTCTAATCTGGTGGTTAAAGTGGTTCTGGATAATGTGTTTATCCGCTATGGTGGAAACTTGGCTCACTGTGGGGGTGGTGGATGGTGTGTGTGTGTGTGATCTAGCGGTGGTGATAGCGTATACGTATACTCTGGTGATAGCAGTAGAATGTGTGGGTACTCTTAATGATCTCTATGTGTTTGCATATTCTGATAACACTGTTGATAATGGACAGCGTATGTAGTAGTACTGGTATATGTTTCCTCTTGTGAAGGTGGTAGAAAGTGGCAAAGAGAGACTATGTGCACACAACCGATTGCGGTGCATTTTCTTCACTTACAGGTATTCCCGTAATCCAATACGCGAAACTTTATACACTGAAACATGCTTCCGTCACTGCTGATAAAGAGCTCAGCTGAAGGAAATAATACTCATTCCGTGTTCAACGCTGCAATGCTAGACGTAAATGATGTTCGCTCAGCTAGAGCACCGCATGTCAAGAGCATCAAATATGAATACGTGCGTCAAACAAGACAATATTCCTTTCATCACAATATATTTTGCCGCACATCAGAGACGTCCAAATATCAATTCATATCTAATCTAGTATGAGACGTGAAGGAACGAGGTGATAAATTTACGAATAATAAATGTTATACTTATGCATGTAGCGACACTTGAGAACTGTACTGTATCATTTTCCATTTATTCACGTTCTTGAGATTTAGAACCACTGTTACACTGACACAGTAAACAAACGATACAATGAGTCTAGTCCGTTAATTAAGCGCGTTCGACATTTCAGAGAACCTTCATTTGACGTGTTGCCAATTGTCATATTCACGTTAGCGTTAGAGTGTGTGTGGCTTTCTGGGATTTCTCAGTGTCTGGTTCGCCATCCACGTACTAGCTCGTATATAACCAGGAACATACACGGGATCAGTGTATGGAACTGGTCAGAATCCATAGGATAAGTGCTAGAACCACAGTTATCAATCTGTATATATCCGAGTTCTTTGACATAAACGACGTCTTACTGTTGTCATATATGACTAAAATTTCAAAGTCACAGCCAGTATTTACCTCTCGCATTATTGTTATCGATTACAATTTGAAAATTTATTTATCAAACTTACCTCTTCGTCACACTGGTGGTAACTGTTTGCTTGTCCTCTCCCGGCCCCAGATCATGCCCGGAGCTCAGCCTATTAGGAATAGGCATCAGTGGCCACGCCCCAGCGGAGAGCCAATCACAGTTCGACATTTACAGACCTGATTCCAAACGGTTTAATAATCTTAAAAACAAACCTTGTCCACCAAAAGATAATTGTTATGGTTCCAATCTTTTTTTAAATTGAATCTCGAGTATTTGGATGGCTTACATGGCTTGATGATAGCTAGAACTTGGCGAGTTCATAAAAACAAGTAAAACAACTGTAGTGCGTCTGTGGCAGCAACGCCCGGGTACCTAGCTAGTTTTTAGACTAAGGACGCGTTGCGTTGTCAGTTACTATCATGGGTTTCAAATCTTGTTAAAGTTTATTGTCTTTTTTCACAAGTACCAACTACATTTGTGTCATTTCGCTCATTAATGCTCATCTAAAATGACTTTGTCAAAGAAAATAGACACAAATTATTTTTGTGATATTATGACGAAGGGCATATATGTAGGTTGGGATAGGAGGCACGCTACGAGCGTACAGTGGATACAGTACATCGACAATAGGGGGGGGGGGGACAGGTGGGACCAGGGATCCAAAAGGCCCTCATCTCGCCAGAAACATGGAGGAGCAGTGTTAATGGCACATGGCAGTACATAAAGATGACACCGAGAGTAATACAGATCAAAATACATCACATAAGACATACAATGTAGAGTGTATTTGCACTGAGAATGATACTGAAGAGGTTTTGGGTACGTAAGCAGATGGCTTTTATAAACTGACGGTTGTGTACCTTTATTAAAGAAAAATATATGATTTGGCTTTTATCATAAATATTCATATCAGTTGTGTAAGTCAGCATGGGCACAATGGGACATAAATATGCAGGTACATGAGTAGAGAACATATAGTGGGGTACAAATACATGAACACTGGTGGGTGGCACGTGGGTCAGAGGGGATTCAGGAGCAAGTATAAACTTGTTATAATGTACAGAGGTTCAAAAGGAGATTTAGGGTACATCTTAGTTAATAGGATTCAATATGTACTGAACATTACATATGGAAAATCAGTAAGATTTGTACATTTATTTACATGGTCTACATAGCTCAGGGTATGGTATTTATTGGTTAAAGGTCCAGAATGTTTAAGGCTATTACTGTCGTTGAAATAGTCAAAGAGTTGTCGAAACCTTAGGTCTGTGGATATCTTAAGATGTTGAACATAAGAATTATGAGTATATTGATTATTTTGCCAAACATTCTTGTTTGCTCGCAGTCACGTTCATCAGACCCGGCCTGACTGGAGACATAGTACGCGTTAGTGACACCGCTTTTACCAGCGAGGAAGACCTTTTGACAGATACTGAAAGACCAGGCAGCAGTTAGTATTACGAACTATGATCGTTACAGGTTTAAGAAACATCAGTTTGGAAAGTACAGCACCTACACTAGAGTTTGATATTGTAGTTCCCAGAATACGTACGTCAAGTTACATGTGGTAAGTTGCGAGAAACTATGATCCTGAATATCTCAGGTGCCGGTTGTACTCTACGCTCACTGGATACAGGTTGGAACATTATATAAGTTAGTGTCCAAAATCAGTTCGCGCGTCAACAGCTGAATGGGATTTGTAGGCACGTGTAACTGCATGAATTGTAGGAATTTACAAGGGGTAAAAGGAGGCGGGGGGGGGGGGGGATACGGGATGTCTAAAGACATGGGCCTTTGGCAGGCTAAGGCCTTACACCTTTAATGCATGCAGTTACACTGATGACGTCCCAACTGATTTTGGGACGCTAGCTTACATTGTATAATGTCCCAGCCTGTATCCAACGGGTGCAGAGCAAAGCCAGCTCTTGGAGTGTTCAGGATCATAGTTTCGCTTAACTCACCACATGTAACTGTACCCTTGGCTTATTCTGTCAACTGCAATATCACACTGTCAAGTACAGGTACTATACTTTCCACACTGATGATTCTTATATATATATATATATATATATATATATATATATATATATATATATATATATATATATATATATAATCACAGTTTGGTCGGCACACACACACATACACACAAACTTGCCAGAAAGGAGTTTAGAAAAGTGTTTATCAGGAGTGACAGACGGAGGGAAGAGCGAGAGATAGCCAAGGAAAACTGACGAAGGGCAAAAAGCGATTGAAGTCAGATCAGGTTGGAGGGAGGAGCAACACCCACACTTCTAATCCAACGAAGTCAGAACTAGCTAGTAGTAAGTGCCTTAGGATAAGGTTGTGTCTACAGATTGCGACGGCCTGTTCACAGATGGAAAGAGCTTGAATTCAGGCACCTTTGAAGAGATTACAACCCCTGACACTGTGGAAGCGGTGCAGACGAAACTAACATTTGAACCTAGAATGTCTCAAGCGGTACACAATAGCAAGAAGCGACGGAGAATGAAAGAGGGGAGGGTCGGAGATTAACCCTCTAAATAAGTGATTTTATCATATTTCGAGAGGTATGAGTAGGTGGTGCCTTCCGACAATACATAATATGTAAACTTACGGTGGTTAGGAAACCTAGTCGTGGCAGTCGGCTCACATTCCACCCAGCTGTTGATCTTCCGCTTGGGGCTGGTCAATAAAGTGGGTACCCGGCTTAGGCTAGGATATATATATATATATATATATATATATATATATACCACGGGGCAGAGACACAC
>JAYMFT010393990.1:2500-17109 GCA_038088735.1 Panulirus argus
GAACAAAACACCAGTCATTTTAGGCGTCACTGACAACATACAAATGACATTTCCTCCCCACGCTAATGACATAAACACAAAAGCAATACACAGACAATGAGTTTTTTTCAGAGCACTAACTGGCATCAGATCTGGAAAAATATCTCTCAACATCTTATACAAGTAATTCACTCACTCCACTTTAAACTACACTTCACCTGCCTGGTCTTCTACCCTCTCAAAAGCAACCATGACGAAACTGCAAACCACACAAATTGGTGCACCCAAAACAATCACTGGCCGCCTTGCAACCACAAGCACTCAACAACGTCGCAGTGAAGCAGAGATCCTCCCAACACACACCCACCTTAACATGTTTGGCACCCAGTTCTGTTTAACATCGCCCACCCAAACCACCTTATAACTAACCACTAATACCCGGTTGAAATAAAAAAGCTTACGCCTACCTCACTCCCTAGTAATCTCTACTCACACTCCCCCTCAACCCCAACAAACAGAATACTGAAAATGCACATACACGCTGAAATGGCCCGTCGAGCACTAAACGATCGGCCCAGACGACCACCTAGAAAATGTGTCGCGCATAATACCTCTCCACGACCAGTTAATGTTAATGTGCTGGGCACCTGGTGTGCCGGACTGACAATAACAGTCATGTAATCCATCCGTTCGTCTGTCTGCCTGAATGGTAAAGTGTACTGCTGACCCAAGTGCACAGTGCAGTGTACATTCAGTTGTGTTCCCGCAAGATGACCCGTTTAGAGAATAGTTTAAGCGTTGTTACAGGTCTATATGGTTTATCACTTTTGGTATTTCCTTCAAAACTGACAAATAATACTGAGCTGTGAAATCAGTACCCACGGATACAAGTTAGAGTCTTCGATGTCTAAGCTTCCGCTTGTTTCAAGCAACATGCACTGCTCGTCAAGACAACATCGTGCAGAAAAGTAATTTTACGTAAGTGACATGTTTTTGGTGATGGTGATCAGAAACCAGTGTTCTTATGTTGCCGTCCTGCAGGAAGTGCGGACATCCTCCTCTGTATTCCCACTGCCCAGACTACCTGACTGCATGTGAACACTAAGGCATGGAGGACATGCAGGCCTTCAATGTCTGAACGATATATAAGAATATGAACCGGAGAAATTGTCACTATTTCTCAATTCTTACTTCCAGTATTCTGGAAGAAATTTCTACATATTTACGCGTGAATTAATCACTTATTCAGCGTTAAGAATCGAAACTCTAAATGCTCTAAGCACATCACAAACAATCACACCAGAAAGCAGATTCAGAATATGACGAGAAAGGTTTACAGCAGACGAAGCCTACTGAAGTTAACAAAAGCAACTGAACCAATTAGAATCATGACCAATATTTGACCTATGGCGGACGGTCCAGGGTTGGTCGTGGCTCAGCCGCAGGCATTCTCACGAAGCTGTGCGTGTGTAACATACACGTATATGTGCTTCACAGTTATATGTAGTAAATATAGAACTATACTTCCTCTCCGTAACTCACTATCGGTGGGACAACAACAATACTTCCTATCAATGTTAGAGTTCCCGATTTTTACTGGTGTGTGTTGTGGGTGATGATAATGATTTAGTCATTCTTTTTTCTTTAAACTAAAAAGTGCTGATATCCTAAACACATATTCATATCATACGTCAAAGCTTTCCTTAACCAGTTAAAGTTACTCTGCATTCAGCTGTATGTAAATATTTCATTAAGAAAAGAAAATCCTTCTAGTCTGATCCTCGTCAACACCACTAAAAGCTGGCGCTTGAGTTGCACTTAAGAGGAAACAACATTTTTGGGATTAAGACAAAGAGTTGAGCGTGGGGCTCAGGTAGGATAACCACCTGCACGATACACCACCGGAGGAAGTCAACTTGGTAGGACGCGCAATGAAGCGAGCCAGAAGGAGGACACGAGCGTGCAAAAGCGATCGTGTCGTGGGTGAAGAACAGAGGAAAAAAATCCCCAAGAAATTTGTGCGTAAGACAAATGGTGTAACGATTTAGACTATGGCGTTGGATTCTTGTTCAAGGACAGAGCACAATTCTTTAGTGCTTAACAGCGAGAGGGATCTGCAATAGGTTCTAGTTGACTGGTAGAGCGGAGGAAACTGAGATGCACTTTGAGATGATATAGGAATGGAAAGAATGTTGGAGTGACTACTTCAGAAAAAGGTGTCATGATATAAGTCAAGAATTTGAGAAAGTGAAGAACCAAATGGTGAAAAACATAAGGGTGGGATGAATAGGAACGCGATAAAGGGAGAGTATACAGGTGTGAGAATAGGGAGATTTCAAGAGACACGAGAGACGAGTTGCAGGGAGTGGATGAGTGATCATGTATGTGCAGGCCGGAGGGGCAAGAGGTCCCCAGGAGAGTGGAGCCTCCGTGATCCAATGGGATTCAGCATGACTCGCCCAAGTGTGCGTCCGGGTTACCTGGCATCCCCTGAGCAGACATAAACACAGACGAGGAGAGGGCGATGAGGAGGAAGAAATGAGTCGAACAAAAGCTAATTAAGTATGGGAAGCGAGGGCGTGACGAGGAATTACAAAGGTGTAGAGGGGAAGAGGATGCTGCCCATTGTTGAGCTGGCGGGGGAGAGGAGAATGCAGGGGAGGATAATGGAGGGATGGGTAAGGGAGGGTAGGCAGTGGGGAGGCGAGGGCACAGATCCGGCTCACTCTGGATATTGCGAAAGAGGAAGTAGCGTCAAGAGTTTCCATTGCGCTGTGTACAGGAACACGGTGATTTACTGCACTAACGAGGTCGGTCATCATGCAGCTGACACGAGGGATGGCGCTGATAACTGAAAACGTAGACAAAACACGAGGCCCATCATCGCCTGCAGAACATTACGTAACTGCAACACGAGGAGTCATTCCTTCCCGGGTCTCGCGAGGGTACAGCACCAGCACCTAGGGTCCAGGAAGTGTTAGTCAGCCCACCACTGGGGTCCCACAAGGAGGGTCAGTCCTCTCGTAAGAGGTGCCGCTGTGATCAGTTGCCACATCTTCACCGGGAAAGCAGGAAAAAATCTCGGCTCGTATAGCAGCAGGTCCTCGAAAAAGTTAACGCCCCGCGGCGGGCCCGTTACGCGTAAGTATCGACGCTGGGTTGAACGTGCGGCTGAGGGGCAGGAGGGAGGGGTTGGGGAGAGGGGAGAGGGGGACATATAGCCCTGAAACATGGGTGTGGGAAGCCGTGGAAGTCCGGTGACCTTGGCGGTAGTGGGTGGAGAGGGAGCGGGAGTGGAGAAGGGGGGGGGGGGGAGAGGCAGGTGACCCACCTCTGCTACACTCGTGTGTTCTATGAACGATTTTCTCTCTCTCTCTCTCTCTCTCTCTGTCTCTCTCTCTCTCTTCCTGCGATTACTCACTTCCATTCTCATCGGACGTTAATGTGCCCTCGACTAGAGGGAGACACATTTCCCCGACGATGTAAATTGTAAAGCTGATAAATGTGGGCCACAGATGCTTTGCGCGAGCAGTGCGGTGTGTAGTGTTGGGATGCGTGGCTAGCTGTATATCCAAGAACCAGTATCATATATAGTTTTTCTTCGCCTTTCCTGTGACGTGGCTAGTGGGTCCTGACAACAGGTAATTACAAGAGTCCCTGAGTCGGTCGGTGCTGAGTCACACGCACAGCCCAGGCGGGGTCTAGTGCCTGCTGCTGCTTCACACTCAAGGACCACACCGGGATTGGATATCCGTGCAAGAGGTGGTTGTGTGTCCCTGTTGGGACGGTTATCCATATAGAGGAATGGGCGTCCGAAATGAGGAGGTTGTCTATAGTAAGAAGGGGTGTCCCTATCGAAGAGGGGTGCGCCTGTAGGGGTGAGATGTCCACGTAAGGGCGGCAAGTCCCTGGAGGACGTCGGACGGTCCGTCCATACTGGTTGGTTGGATTCGACAGCCAGCGGCGTATGGAGGGTTATCAGCCAAGCCAGACGTCCACTACCGTTCCTCACGTCATCCTTGAACTGCGGTGTCGTTTTGAAAGGTACTGTTGTTAGTGAGAGTATGATGGCCGCCGACCCGCAAGCGAGATTGCCAACACGAACAACTCTTCAGCTGCAGCTCAGCATTAGAGACTGCCGCGGCTGTCACTATCATCTGGGACATTTTGTAATCATGTAGCAGACTGGT
This sequence comes from Panulirus argus, assembly GCA_038088735.1. NCBI lineage: Eukaryota > Metazoa > Arthropoda > Malacostraca > Decapoda > Palinuridae > Panulirus > Panulirus argus. Next base: position 6,670 of record JAYMFT010393990.1, read on the forward strand.
AGTGTGCGACTGCAGGTTGAGTAACGTTGAGCAACAGATTTTCTATATGTGACCGTAGATGGGCTACTGCAACAGTAGACTGACGAAGGCTACTTTAATGATCAAGAGTTGATATGACAGACTTAAGTTTTCACTTAAGTCCATTACGGTCCACTGACTTTGTTACGGATTCAGACACTATGTAAACCCTCAGGTGAGTCAGAACTTTACTAATATGTCAATCAATATGAGTTTCCCCTTAAGTTGGCAAGAGCCCACAATAAGTGAAAGGACTTTAACTCTGGTGACTGCCAAGAATTTATCCGACACGGAGTCTTGGTTATAATTTTATGAGACGATCAAAGTCATGGGACCCGAAAATTTTGACTTGTTAAATTTCGGTTCATTTCTTTAATAATGGTTCTAGCTACAACAAATGATAAAGAAGAAGTTATTAATAAATCGACGCGATAGATTAGATAAATTTTATTATAGATTATATTTATGAGACTTCCTTTCACAATGTCCCATCCTCACCATTTATACTTAATCAGGATGAGGTTCATCAACCATGTGAACAACTCGTTAAATATTTACAATATTTGCCGAGAGGGAGTTTGCCCCCTTTAAAATTTTCTAAAGATGACAGGTTAATCATAATGTCGGCTTAGATGTCCCTATCACACACAAATATTCTTGCAGCTTATTTCCTTATAGATAATATTCGTATTGAGGCCTGGTTTCGCTGAGTCCTATACTCTTTCCTTTGTATATGCTTGGTTTGAAATTTATCAACCAGATCACAAATTTTTAGAATTTGTTTAAATCCCCTTGTAGATTGATGCAATCATTTTCAGTCTTCACTTCTCTCATTAACTGTAAACATATTCATGTACGAATTCAGTCCTTCTGACAAGTCATTTACATATGATGAACCCTGCCCTGCGTCACTGGTATCCCAATCTATTTTGAGAAATCTTTAAAATGCGTCCTTTGTCCCCTTCCACCAAGTCTATCGAAGGTGTCTTCATTTCATTTCTGCCTAGAGATCCAACTTGTTTACCGGCCCTCTCTGTGGTTCAGTGTCAAAAGTTTTCTGGCAATCTAGATAAACACAACCTATCCAAACTTCTCGTCTGTTTGACACGGAGCTCACTCGTTTCCAAAAATCGTTGAGGTTTTTGTTAGACGTGATCTTTTTTCCTTGAATCTGCTTTTTCTCTCGTGTAGGTATTCCCTCCTTCGAAAGTTATCGACTCTGCTTCCTGGTTATCTTTTCCAGTATTTTACTGACCACATTCATCACATAAACCGTTCTGTTGTTCAGCGCGACTTCTCGGTCTCCTTTGTTCAAGAAAGGTATGATATATGCTTTCTTTTATTCTCTTGTTGTCTTATCTTCTTCCAAAGACATTTTTAAAGAAATTTATAGGGACCTGTCAAGCGTATCTGCTCAATTTTTCAGCGCACATACGAAGAAAAATCATGGGAACTGTGAACCTTATATGGGCAAGGCTCAACTGCGGTCCCTCCATGTGTCTTCCACTGTGAATACCCCATCGAACTTGTCATTCCGCCTCCCACACATCTTTACATCATCCTCTGCGATTCCTCCCTCTGATTCGTTTAGACCGATCAGCTGCTCTTTATTTGATAATTTTCTCCTGGTGGCTTTATGGAAAATGTGTTGCATTAGCTCCTTCCTTTTCTTCAATATTCTTTTCAGAGTTTCTCTTTTCCTCCTTTCACAGCCTGATATACTCATTCTTTACTCTGTCATAACTAATAAATGCTTTTACGCCTCTGCTTTAAGGCGTAGGTGAAATGCGTAGTCACATACTTCGTTAAACGTCTTGTATGACACGAGACCTGCACGTAACTACCCAGCTGGACCAGTAATCAACTCGGCCGTAATTGTAAGCCTCGGCTAACTCCGTGTAAACCTGCCGAGTGCAGGAGAAGGCAGCCAGGCGTGGAGAGAGGGTCAGGGTCTTCTGGGATATACGTGCAACATGTGAAATTCTGTCATGAGAAGAAATACTGTATATATATATATATATATATATATATATATATATATATATATATATATATATATATATATATGGTTTCCATGCATTACACACGACATACAGAGAATGAATGTGAACGAATGAGGCCTTTTTCTTCGTCTGTTCCTGGCTTTACCTCGCGAGCGCAGGGAACAGCGAACAAACATGAAAGAATAGGAAAGATGTATTAATCGATCACTTTGGCCATAGTCATGAACATCTACCTCGCCTCCAGATCCGTCCATCTCCTACTATGTCACTTCGGACAGTGGTAACTAAGCTAGTTGGAACGCGTCAGTATCACCACGATGAACATGCTAGCTTTTCTATATTCTCCGTTGACTCCAGAAACCTGGACTCCCCTCATCCAAATTCAGCTTTCCTTCCGCAAAAACTCATCTACCCCTAAGGTACCTGGTCCTCCTCCTGATCCACCACACCACAGACGATACGAGAAAATGTGCAGGAAAGCTCGTCCATCACCGGCCTTTTTCCTTCCTACACCACGTATCAAGAGGCGCTCCACACACTCACCACTCCCGGCTCTCTAAAGCAAACTATCACTTGTTCCTAACTCAGCACTTCGATACGAATCTTCTGTCATCATCATCATCGACACACTCAACTGCCTGTCACTTCAGATTACTCATTTCCAAGATTCATTTCAGCACCACAACCGCATCAAGCGCATTTCAGTTTGTGCAGACCGCAAGAATTGTCCTGTTGTGAATATTATCAGTTATCAACAGACTGCAGAGTGAATTCCATCTTTGTAATTGTGAAAAGAGTGAATATTTAGAAATCCTTTCTACAGCTTCACTATCTAGTGCTGTTTGTGTTTTCTTTGGACATTATCAGCCTTTGCCGGCAGTTAATTCAACAGAACGGTAATTAGCAAAACACACACACACACACAAACGCACAAAGCCGGCTCAGTAAACAAGTTTACCGTATTGCATGTGTCCTTGAGCTGCAGAACCTTCACAGGTGAAGTAAAAAAGGGAAGATTGAGCGCTCCTCCGAGAGCCAAGATAACATAAGCCGCCAGCACCTGCAGCTGAGACAGTAGGAGGCGGAGTAACATTAAAGAAACATAAAATGATGAAAAGAAGAAAATATACATAAATACATACATGCGCACATTTTCATAATAATGCATACAGCGTGACCACTTGCAGGCGGTGTCCACTAACATCTATCTATCTATCTATCTATAAATATATACACACACACACATATATATATATATATATATATATATATATATATATATATATATATATATATATGCCTTCAGCCTCTTCATCACTGCCCTCCCACATGATTCAATAGGCACAGTCAGCGAACTTATACCTTTGTAGTTTGAACACTCAGACACCTCACTATGATCTATACAGGCATCCAAAATCCTAACTAACCAATCAGTAACACAGTCATCCTCTTTTTTGATAAATTCTACTGAAATACCATCCACCCCTGCTGCCTTGCCACATTTCATTTAACATAAGGCTTTAACCACCTCCTCTTTCTTCATTAAACCACTCTCTGAGACTCTTCATTTCGCATACCGGAGTGGAATTGGCAGCGAATAGAATCATGGAAGCGGAAGTGAGTCATAGGGTGGGAGAGGGGGCGAAGGTTCTTGGAGCGATGAAGAATGTGTGAAAAGAGAGAACGTTATCTCGAAGAGCCAAAACACCCAACGTCTGCCACCCTACCATCAAGCACATTCAACAGTCTAGCAAAATACTCGCTCCATTTCCTTACTTCATTACTACCAGTTACCACTTCTCCATTTGCCCCCTTCACCGATGTACCTATTTGTTCTCTTATCTTTCGCACATTGTTTACCTCCTTCCAAAACATCTTACTCTCCCTGAAGTTTACTGAAACTCGCTCACCCCATCTCTCATTTGCCCTCCTTTTCAACCTCTTTCCCTATTCTACACTCAATCTTTCCTGGTATTTCTTTAGACAAGTCTGTTTTCCAAACTCACCTACAGGGTTATTAGAAACTAGAAACAGTTATTCATTAAGAAGGTGGTCACGGTAATGAATGGAAGAATTATAACTAACTGAACTAACCGGCATACCGAATGAAGTGGTCGTTCTTGTAAGGTGACGCTGTATAAAGGGGACCATTTTGTCCAAGTTTCGTTGTATTTAACTTGCTGGCGGTCCGGATCCACAGATTTGTGTTGCGCCGGACATCCTGGTCCCACATCACCTGAGTTAACACAGCTGCGATAAGCCAAAGGCAGGCGACATTCCCGCAGGTGTCACACTGACGCATGGACGCCCACCTGCGGCAACGGCCGCCGCAGCCAAGCTTTACTTTTGACCAGACTCCTATGGCACCGTCATTTGGTGCACCATAAGGTATATATGGTGTACGTTGTGGCCTGAAGGAGTATAAGGTGTACTGTACCTTACGTGTTTGCTTCTACTCTCACTGGGAACGTGAATACGGGCTATCACTGGCGTCATGTTGCAACATCTTGGATGGATGTGCGCTGCTCCCGAGGGTAAGTGTGGGACAGGTCAGTTTCAAGTTTTGGGAAGAACCCGGGAGAGAGAAATCGAGGTGTTTTTGTTACCGTACTCTTGAGATCACGACTACAAATTATCCCTGATAGCAGCTCATTGCAAATTACGACAGTACAAACATAAAACCTGGCGCGTTACCACCTAAGATAAAGAAAAAGAAAAAAGTGAGAAAATCCCTCACCCGACACACGAGTCGATGTTAGATTCCCGCAACGTCTGGATGATGTTTGATCCAGTAGATGTTAAATATTCTAAGGTTCCAGTTCCAGTCTAATTATCTTTATCTTAATTAAATTGAGGCAGGATACCTCAGGTAAGACTGAACTAAATAATGAAGTAATTACAGATTCGTGACACAGACGACATACATATATTCATATAGGTTTTGAATATACTGTTTACGTTCATTAGATTTCATTTGTAAATCATGCCGACGTTATGAGTGATTTCTGTAATTCTGAATATAATTAACATGACTGGCGTGGAGACTGGTGTACGGACTGGCGTGGGAAATGGTGTTGGGACTGACATGGGGACCGGTGTCGGGGATAGCACGACTAGCTGGAAGAAGATCACGAGTCGAGAGGCTGCAGTTGAATGACGCCATACAAGTGTCCATGACACGTCTCCGGGGTCGGAGGTCGGGTTACGTGCACGACCTGACGGTGGCCGTTCCGCGCGGGAAGGAGTCACCGTGTCGCAACCCTTCCATGTTGGTAGTGAGGGAAGTGACGTAGGAGACTCTGGGATGAATAAAACCTCGTGGGAATCTTGCCACATCTCTTACGGTAATACACGAGTCTGACGCTCCATCTGACGGGGGATGTTGTTGGTAAGTTTTAATCATCAATTCACGATGATTAGTTATGGGCAACGGAAGACGTATGATTAAGATTTATCACTAATACAGAAGGCAGGTGGCGTGTCCTTGAGCGAGCAGGAGATGGCTAATGTGACGTTGATGAAGAAAGATGATTTACATCTTGCCTCAACAGTCAGTAGTTACTTCTGCTGCTACTGCCGGCGGTGACGTCGTCAGAGTCATCGAGGAAAAGGCAACAGTGACGTCATCAGATACATCGATCAACAGGCGGTAGTGACGTCGTCAGAGACATCGGCCAACAGGTTACGGTGACTCAGGAGTTTCTTGTGTATTTGGGAGGACGTAAAGCAAAAACTTTGATCCGAGCTCTGGCTCATCTTCATGACTGCCAGACACTGCTGTCACTGCGGGATGGCAGCACTGCTGTCAGACTCTGTTGTTATTGCAGCATACTAGCAAGGCTGCCAAACATCGCTGTTACTAAAGGATGCTTGCACATGCTTCCAGACAGTGCTGTCACTAAGGATACCTGGATGTACTTCTAGACACTGCAATCACTGCAGGTTGATCAACTGGCCTTTGGTCACTGGTGACGCTGTAGGATTATCTCAATCCAGCAATGTTCACTGCACAGCAAGAAAGTCGTTATTCTGTTAATCACTTGCAAGTAAAGACAGACACTGCCTCTCACTGCAAGACATCCAGGCTCTGGCCACGGGGCTCATGAATGCTGACTATTCGGTTGCTACCTGTCACTGAAAGCCACAATGAACCTGCTCGCGCCACAGACACGCAACTCATTAGCTTGCTCACCACGCCAGGACACGTCTCATTACTGTATAACACCTGGATGGTCATCGTCACCGCATGCCACCCAGACACGCGAACCATTTTTACAGGTCACGTGTGCATTTTCCATCACCGCAAGCAATTCAAATATACTCTTCACTGTACGTCATCTCAATAGTTCACAGCATGTCACGCCTCCAAAGAACACGACCCATCACTGTATACCACTCAGGTACACTCATCACTACACGCCATACAGGCACACGCTCCATCGCTGCACGCAAAAATAATTTCCATCACTACAGGTCACTGAGACAATCTATCCGACAATACGCTCCACGCCCATCGCCAAAAGTTATCATCTCGAAATTACTAAACACTGAACGCTGCTCATCGCTGCGAAACATTCAGACAGTACCTATCACTACAAATCAATCAGGCACCGCCCAACGTTGCTTCTGCACTGACACCACCCGTCCTTACAGTGTAAGCCACTCTAACTCTGCCTATCTCTGAAGAGCACTCAGACAATACCTATCGCAGTACACCACTCAGACGCTGCCTACCACTATCACTGCACACTACTCGGGAACGTTCATCACTTTCCAACACCTGAAACTTGTGATATGATGTAGGAGTCTGTCTGAATCAACAAGACGCCTCCCGTCACCATGACACACTCAGACAAAAGTCTTTATTATCACAGGAGCTGAGGACGGTGTAATGTCCACTGTTCCATTGCGTGTCCCAGCCGTGTTACTGCTTACACGTTCTTGTAGGCGTTAGTAATAATACACCTGCAACATTAGCCTGGCATTATATGTATGAATATATATATATATATATATATATATATATATATATATATATATGAAATATTAGGAGGTAAAACGAAACCTTCAGATGACTCCCATAAACCACCCTCATTGAATCCAGTAAAAATTGCACAAAGAAATTAAAGCTTCACAACTGGTTATGGAGACGACTGTACCCTGACTTCAGTAGGTCACTGACGGCGCACATTTACCTAGCTACTAGCGCTGCTGCCAAATTGTAACACAAATTATTCCTGCAGTTTTGATACTATTGTAGTCAAAATCTGAGCTTTGTTAGGAGTGGTTAGAACCATTGATTTTATCTTTCATTGAGAATAAGGTATAATTCAATGTCTAAACCGTCCTCTGGTCCAAATGCGCTACGACAAGCTTGATTTAACTTGGCATAAATTAATCGCAGAGGGAAAGATCCAGCGGGAGAATGTGATTGGGCATTGTCCTGAATGGACCCACTAATTCTATGGGGTAACCGTGAACTCAGCCGCCTACATCGGTTTTCACGGTGACGTATTCATAAGGCAGACGTTGCTGCGCCAGAGCAGATAGCCCAACGCGCACTGGGTCTACTGTCGCTAGAGACCAAATCAAATCAGTTCAGCTGACCAGGATCAAAAAGATGGGTTTTCCAGGTTAACAGGTCGTGACTCGGACTCCCCAGGGATCTGAAAGTTTCATTCCTACACTAGTGAGGTGCAGCGACATGGAGTAAAAAAAATATGTCGGAACAAGCCGAGGATGGTGAAGGATCTGGGTTTCTCCAAGGATGCGGACAGAAAACAAAAACGCAGCGGGAGAGACAACATGTTGGCTCCGTCTCAAGGCATAAACAGTACGCCATACGCAGCAGGAACATCATAAAGTTTGTTAATAATCAAGTTAGTCTCTAAGAACTACAGGGTGACCTGACCACAGAAAGTAGTCAGTGATGTTGTCCACCCCTCGCAGAAGTAATCAATTCTGTGTGAGAGACTCCCGGGCTGTGGGATTTCCGGCGTGTTACCAGGCAGGAGTCTGTCCTTGGGCCGCCTGTCGTTACGTGAGCTCAGTGTGCCACTTAAGGGCCGTCAACTTTTCATTATCAATTTGTGGATCGATTTCTATAACGAACATCCTACATCAACAAACTATGGAAAATGACTCAACGTCAACCACAAGCTTTGTACAGGAACGGAGGCTGAGGAGTCTCGCGCACCTACGAGCTTAAACTTCCTTCGTGTAACCAATCCCTGACTTCGCTTCTCATCAGCATCGAATCTACAGAATTACATATCTGGTACGGCCCTTCGGGCGTTCTTATAACGTGTGTGACTATGAAGATATGGAGAGAAATACATCCATGGAAATAAACGTAAGCATCTTTCAACCAACTCTTTTCCGACGACATGCACGATGCACCTAATGATAGCCTTCCCACTTAGTCCGTGGCAGTGATTCCCTCAGTTTGGCAGTTTTGTTGCCTCGAGTTAGTTAGAGAGAAATGAAATGTGTAAAGGGAATCGAATTACATAAACTAACTGTTGCAGAGCCTGAGGAATTTAACTTTTAGAGCAAAACATTCAGCCGCGTAGGAAAGTACGCAGTACCGGATGCAACGAGGACAGAATACCAGCAGCTGTTCAGCATCCCGCTGGCCGAGGCTGTCGGCCCTGAGGCTGCTGTAGCCGGTGTAGGATCTCTTGCCTCAGCACTTGCGCAAGTGATAACCTTCGAAAGTTCTCCATCGTCACAGAAATCCTTGTCATTTCCTAAGAGGATGTAGGGAATATATGCTGATGATCTTGAAGCATCCTCCTCTTCGGTATGCCTGGAAAACCAGGTATTTATGTTTCCCATGCTTTATGAGAGAAAACGATCGGTGAGGTATTGTAAGTGTTGGTAGTGAGAAGTGGGGTGTAAGGAGGAAATGCACGTACTAAATGGATTAGATTTATGTAAACGAACTTGCTCAACTAACCTTGTTTCTCGGTATGAAGAGGTTTTCTCTCGTTTGATCAGGTCAAGCTACGGCAGTTCTTATCCGACTGGGTGGGTGACTCTTCTGAAAGAGAAAAATTTTTACTTGTAAGAAGAGCGTAATCGACCTTAACAGTTCGTGGCTGATTCTACGTACGATTATTCTGGGAGAGAAATAACCAGTTTGGTAAGGCGGTGCTTGGAACATAAGACGACCGAGGCAGTGGATGCTTAATGAAGGATGAGCCAAATGTTACAGAAATCAAACAAATTAAGCAAATTATGTGTTTAAAGAATTATTCAATCATCAGATCCGGTTTAGCAGCTAATAGCGTACAAATAAGAAATAATCCATAAAACATAATACAAGAAATATACTTCCTGCAGTACAGAAAGATTTTAAGTCATAGCTAAAGAAGCACAGCACTGTAGATGTGAGGTAGGTGAGCAGGACAGAGGGGTGACAGACATGCATTCAGTCTGACCATAATACTGGAAGCATGAAGCAGATGACATAGTATTATGATGACACATCCGCCGTGTTACTCTTAGCATACAACAGCAGCCTCACAGGACACAACATCCTCACAATGCATCAACAACGCACCATTAGTTTCGCAGAACAGCAGCAGCAGCAGCAGCACCCTCACTACTCCATGGCAATCTCGTTACACATCAGGGGCTTGAGCTCAAAGCTCCATTGCTGCCAACAACACATCAGAAGTCTCACAACTCCATGGCAACCACACAACACAGGAGCAGCTTCACAACGCAGTGTTAACCACACAATACAACAACAACTTTATCTTCTAAAACCAATCGTCAAACATAAGTTTTAGCTCCAGTTATACAATATGGTCATATTTTTGCACATGTCTTGTTCACTTGACAAGATGTTCACAGACGTAGAGCTGTTCAGAGTGATTTGTCTCCATGAAAAATTCATGTATTCCGCCTTACATAATGAGAAATGTTGTGTGGAGCAGTTTCTCAGTAATCACTGGTAAGACTAGTTAATAATCTTATACTGTGCCATCAACTAACGACTACCACGGTGCGCAAATGTTCTCTTGTACGAGGCTTGGAAATAACTTACCCAGATTAATGAAGGCCGATATATTGTTGTCCTCTGTTGAACATACACACTACACTCTGCTTGGTGAATAAAATGTTTCGAATGAATACCAGCAAGTGTGTGGTAACACTCATCTCTAAGAAGAACTACCTTCTCACAAGAAATAAACATCTGGAGAAGTTTAGGAACAATGAATATATAATTATGTTATATATATGTATATATGGACTGAACCAGGGCATGTGAAGCGTCTGTGGGACCTGGTTGTGGATAGGGAGCCGTGGTTTTCGGTGCATTACACAGGACAGCTAGAGAATGGATTCAAGCGGACGCTGCCTTTCTTCTGTTCCTGGCGCTACCTCGCTAAAGCGGGAAACGGCAATCAAG
>JAYMFT010394001.1:0-19458 GCA_038088735.1 Panulirus argus
TGTGGATAGGGAGCTGTGGTTTCGGTGCATTACACATGACAGCTAGAGACTGAGTGTGAGCGAATGTGGCCTTTTTCATCTGTTTCCTGGCGCTACCTCGCGGATGCAGGGGATGGGGATGCTATATCCTGTGGGGCGGGGTGGCGTCAGGAATAGATGGAGGCGAGCATGTATGAATATGTGCACTCGCACCAAAAAGTCTCTGCCCCTTTTCTAGTTGATACAATATGAAACAATGGACGAACAACTGTAATCAGTATGTGTGATGCATGGCGTGTGTTGGAAGGCCTGCTATTCTCGGTGACAGTTGCCAGTTAGTAGTTACTCGCTTCTGGTGTCTGAATTGTCTGTGAATCACTGTGCATCATCGACAGGAGAGTGATATGATAATTTTGATATAGAAGTAATCATATGAATGACAGTCATTCAGTGAGTACAATTGCTGCTGACATTGTTCAGGCAAAACTTGATTACCACACGACACACTAGATACTTTAAGCATGTAGCTATGCACTGGCAAAACGACATGGGTGAATGTTAGTTGCCGGGTAATAATTACAGCACGACAGAAAGAAATATGATATTGCTCTTATTCTAGCTGTGGGTGGTAACACAACTGTAAAAATGATAGTGTAATGCTGAAATTGTTAATACCAAAAATGTGCTACTATCAACAATGGAACGTAATAACCGAAGTCTTGATTACATTGTCATGGAAATATTACTACGAAATATGCATATATTGGAACAGTTGGACCACATTGTTACCGCTGATTGAGTGCAATGTGCTGTAATACTGCTGAAGTATGTTTAATACCCTCGAGATTGCTTGGGAGAAATACGGAATCAAGGCAGCTGGTATGAACAGCCCTGGGGAGGGGTGGGGATGAGTGGTCAGTCCGTCGTCTATATGAGCTGTCGACCACGACGACGAAGCCATAGGTTTCGCATCACCACTGCGTCCGATATGTAATCATTAGAAACACTGCTTGGCTATCATATGGGTGATGCTACGTGATATGGATATAAAAAAGTAGATCACTGTCATAGTATAATCATATGACAAAGTAAGTCATTCGAAATTACTTTCATTACAAACTAACAGTATATCCGATTCGTCAGGTTCACATTTTCTCGAGCCTACTCCAGTGTCCACCTCAGGTTGGTTGGTTGGTTGTTTGGGCTTTAGGCCTATCAACTGCCAGGGTCATTAAGGCCGTCACCGTCAAGCTACATCCACCAACCGAGAAATCTTTAACACCTTCTTCGGGTGTTAGAGATAATTCTAGGACCACATACACTCACAACATATGGGACCCGTGTCACCTCAGCTCAGCAAATTACAACGTTACCTCTTCCGTAAAATGGTCTACCACGGTAAGAAGTCTACCGTGACCTCACCTCACCTCTCGTGCCGTCCACCTGCGGTCTACCATAAGTGAACTGTAGTGTTAGGTTAGGTTAGGTTAGTTTTTATCTTCCTGCTATTTAAACATATGAATTCTGTAGATAAGGTAGATTGTGTGCTATAGTGTTAGATAACCCTGGCAGACCGCATACTAAATGAGGTAGACCGCATGCTATAGTGTTTGATACCATGGTAGACCGCATACTATAGTAGCACTCTTAAAACTTTACCCCTTCCGTACAACGTTACCCCTTCCGTACAACGTTACCCACTTCCGTACAACGATACCCCTTCCGTAAAACGTTACACCTGCCGTACAACGTTACCCTTTCCGTCCAACGTTACCCCCTACCGTACAACGTTATTCCTTCCGTAAAACGTTATCCCTTCCGTACAACGTTACCCCCCTCCGTACAACGTTATCCCTTCCGCACAACGTACCGTACAACGTTTCCCCTTCCGTACAACGGTAGCCCATCCGTAAAACGTTATTCCTTCCGTAAACGTTATCCCTTCCGCAAAACGTTCCCCTTCCGTATAACGTTCCCCTTCCGTACAACGTTACCCACTTCCGCACAACTATACCCCTTCCGTAAAACGTTACCCCTTCCGTACAACGTTACCCTTTCCGTACAACGTTACCCTTTTCGTCCAACGTTACCCCCTACCGTATAACGTTATCCCTTCCGTAAAACTTATTCCCTTTCGTATAACGTTATCTCTTCCGTACAACGTTATCCCTTCCGTACAACGTAACCCCATCCCATACAACGTTACCCCTTCCGTACAACGTTACCCCTTCCGTAAAACGTTACACCTTCCGTAAAACATTACCCCATTCTATACAACGTTACCCCTTTCGTACAACGTTTCCCCTTCCGTAGAACGTTATTCCTTCCGTAAAACGTTACCCCATCAGAACAGCGTTACCCCTTCTATACAACGTTATCCCTTCCGTACAACGTTACCCTTTCCGCACAACGTTACCCCGTCCGTAAAACGTTATTAGTTCCGTAAAACGTTACCCCTTCCGTAAAACGTTACCCATTCCATACAACGTTAGCCCTTCTGTAAAACGTCATTCCTTTCGTAAAACGTTACCCCTTCCGTACAACGTTACCCAATCCGTAAAACGTTACCCCTTTGTACAACGTTACCCCGTCCGTAAAACGTTACCCCTTCCGTACAACGTTACCCTTTCCGTAAAACGTTACCTCTACCGTAAAACGTTGCCCCTTCCGTACAACATTACCCCTTCCGTACAACGCTACCCCTTCCGTACAACGTTACCTCTTCCGTAAAATGTTACCCCTTCTGTACAACGTTACCTCTTCCGTACAATGTTATCCCGTCCGTAAAACGTTATTCCTTCCGTTAAACGTTATCCCTTTCGTAAAACGTTACCCTTTTCGTAAAAGGTTACCCCTTCCGTAAGACGTTACCCCTTCCGTAAAACGTTACCCATTCCGTACAACGTTAGCCCTTCCGTAAAACGTTATTAGTTCCGTAAAACGTTACCCCTTCCGTACAACGTTACCCAATCCGTAAAACCTTAACCCTTTCGTGCAACTTTACCCCATCCGTAAAACGCTACCCCTTCCGTACAACATTACCCTTTCCTTACAACTTTACCCTTTCCGTAAAACGTTACCCCTACCATAGAACGTTACCCTTTCCGTACAACCTCTTCCGTAAAACGTTACCTCATCCGTAAAACGTTATCCATTCCATACGACGTTACCCTTTCCGTACAACGCTACCTCTTAAGTAAAACGTTACCTCCAGCACAACGCTACCCCTTCCGTACAACGTTACCCTTTCCGTGAAACGTTCCCCAACCGTAAAACGTTACCCCTTCCGTACAAAGTTACCCCTTCCGTACAATATTACCTCTGCCGTAAAACGTTACCCCTTCCTTACAACGTTACCCCTTCCGTACAACGTTATCCTTTCCGTAAAACGTTACCCCTACCGTGAAACGTTACCCCTTACGTACAACGTTAGCCCTTCTGTACAACGTTACCTCTTCCGTACAACTTTACCCCTTTCGTACAACGTTACCCCTTCCGCAAAACGTTACCCTTTCCGTAAAACGTGACCCCTTCCGTAAAACGTTACCCCTTCCGTACAACGTTACCCCTTCAGTACAATGTTACACCTTCCGTACAACGTTACCTCTTCCGTACAACGTTACCCTTTCCGTACAACGTTGCCCCTTCCGTACAACGTTACCCTTTCCATAAAACGTTACCCCTACCGTAGAACGTTACCCCTTCCTTACAACGTTACCTTTTCCGTAAAACGTTACCTCATCCGTAAAAAGTTACCCCGTCCTTACGACGTTACCCCTTCAACACAACGTTACCCCTTCCGTACAACGTTACCTCCTCCATAAAACGTTACCTCTTTCTTACGACGTTACCCCTTCCGCACAACGTTATCCCTTTCGTAAAACTTTACCCTCTCCGTAAAACGTTACCTCTACCGTACAACGTTACCCCTTCCGTACAACGTTACTTCTTCCGTAAAACGTTACCCCTTACGTAAAACGTTACCCCATCCGTACAACATTACCCTTTTCGTAAAACGTTACCCCTTCCGTAAAACGTTACCCCTTCCGTCACACGTTACCCCTTCGCACAACGTTACCCCTTCCGTACAACGTTACCCCTTCCGTCCAACGTTACCTCTTCCGTAAAACGTTACCCTTCCGTACAACGTTACCCCTTCCGTACAACGTTACCCTTTCCGTAACACGTTACCCCTACCGTAAAACGTTACCCCTTTCGTAAAACATTACCCCTTCCGTACAACGTTACCTCTTAAGTTAAACGTTACCCTTTCTTCTCAACGTTACCCTTTCCGTAAAACGTTACCCCTTCCGTACAACGTTACCCCTTTCATACAACGTTACCCTTTCGGCAAAACGTTACCCATACCGTAAAATGTTACCCCTTCCGTACAATGTTACATCCTTCCGTACAACGTTACCTCTTCCGTACAACGTTACCCCTTTCGTACAACGTTACCCCTTCCGTACAACGCTACCCTTTCCGCAAAACGTTACCCCTTCCGTAAAACGTCACCCCTTCCGTAAAACGTTACCCCTTCAGTACAATGTTACACCTTCCGTACAACGTTACTTCTTCCGTAAAACGTTACCCCTTCCTTACGACGTTACCCCTTCCTTACAACGTTACCTCTTCCGTACAACGCTACCCTTTCCATAAAACGTTACCCCTACCGTAAAACGTTACCCCTTCCTTACAACGTTACCCCTACCGTACAACGGTACTTCTTCCGTAAAACGTTATCCCTTCCGTACAACGTTACCCCTTCTGTACAACGTTACCTCTTCCGTGAAACGTTACCTCTTCCATAAAAAGTTACCCCATCTTTACGACGTTACTCCTTCCGCACAACGTTATCCCTTCCGTACAACATAACTTCTTCCGTACAACGTTACCTCTTCCGTGAAACGTTACCCCTTCCTTACGAAGTTACCCCTTCCGTACGACGTTACCTCTTCCGTACAACGTTACCCTTTCCGTAAAACGTTACCCCTTCCGTAGAACGTTACCCTTTCCTTACAACGTTACCCCTACCGTACAACAGTACTTCTTCCGTAAAACGTTACCCCTTCTGTACAACGTTACCCTTTCCGTACAACGTTACCCCTTCCGTACAACGTTACCCTTTCCGTAAAACGTTACCCTTACCGTAGAACTTTACCCCTTCCGTACAACGTTACCTCTTCCGTAAAACGTTACCTCATCCGTAAAACGTTACCCCGTCCTTACGACGTTACCCCTTCAACACAAAGTTACCCCTTCCGTACAACGTTACCTCTTCCATAAAACGCTACCTCTTCCTTACGACGTTACCCCTTCCGCACAACGTTATCCCTTCCGTAAAACTTTACCCTTTTCGTAAAACGATACCCCTACCATACAACGTTACCCCTTCCGTACAACATTACTTCTTCCGTAAAACGTTACCCCTTACGTAAAACGTTACCCCATCTGTACAACGTTACCCTTTCCGTAAAACGTTACCCCTTCCGTAGAACGTTACCCCTTACGTCACACGTTACCCCTTCGTACGACGTTACCCCCTCCGTACAACGTTACCCCTTCCGTCCAACGTTACCTCTTCCGTAAAGTGCTACCCCTTCCGCACATCGTTACCCCTTCCGTACAAGGTTCCCCTTTCCGTAAAACGGTACCCCTACCGTAAAACGTTACCCTTCCGCACAATGTTACCCCAACCGTACAACGTTACCCCTTCCATACAACGTTACCCTTTTCGTAAAACGTTACCCATACCGTGAAACGTTACCCCTTCCGTACAACGTTACCCCTTCCGTACAACGTTACCTCTTCCGTACAACGTTACCCCTTTCGTACAACGTTACCCCTTCCGCACAGCGTTACCCTTTCCGTAAAACGTTACCCCTTCCGTAAGACGTCACCCCTTCCGTAAAACGTTACCCCTTCCGTACAATGTTAAACCTTCCGTACAACGTTACTTCTTCCGTAAAACTTTACCCCTTCCTTACGACGTTACCCCTTCCTCACAACGTTACCTCTTCCGTACAACGTTACCCTTTCCGTAAAACGTTACCCCTTCCTTACAACGTTACCCCTACCGTACAACGTTACTTCCTCCGTAAAACGTTACCCCTTCCGTACAACGTTACCCCTTCTGTACAACGCTACCTCTTCCGTAAAACGTTACCTCTTCCATAAAAAGTTACCCCATCTTGACGACGTTAACCCTTCCGCACAACGTTACCCCTTCCGCACAACATCACTCCTTCCGTACAACGTTACCTCTTCCGTAAAACGTTACCCCTTCCTTACGACGCTACCCCTTCCGCACAACGTTACCCCTTCCGTACAACGTTACCTCTTCCGTAAAACGTTATCCCTTCCCTACAACGTTAACCCTTCCGTACAACGTTACCTCTTCCGTTAAACGTTACCCCTTCTTTACACCGTTACCCCTTCCGTAAAACGTTTCCCCTTCCATACAACGTTACCCTTTCCGTAAAACGTTACCCCTTCCGTAAAACGTTACCCCTTCAGTACAACGTTACCCCTTCTGCACAACGTTACCTCTTCCGTAAAACGTTACCTTTTTCGTAAAACGTTGCCCCTTCCTTACGACGTTACCCCTTCCGTACAACATTACCCCTTCCGTACAACGTTATCTCCTCCGCAAAACGTTACCCCTTTCTTACGACGTTACCCCTTCCGCACAACGTTACCCCTTCCGTACAACTTTACCCTTTCCGTAAAACGTTACCCCTACCGTACAACGTTACCCTTTCCGTAAAACGTTACCCCTCCTGTAAATCGTTACCCCTTCCTTACGACCTTACCCCTTCCGTACAACGTTACCCCTTCCGTACAACGTTACCCCCTCCGTACAGCTTTACTTCTTCCGTAAAACGTTACCCCTTCTTTACAACGTTACCCCTTGCGTACAAAGTTACCCCTTCCGTACAACGTTACCCCTTCCATACAATGTTACTCTTTCTGTAAAACGCTACCCCTGCCGTAAAACGTTACCCCTTCCGTACAACGTTACCTGTTCCGTAGAACGTTACCCCTTCCGTACAACGTTACCCCTTCCGTACAACGTTACCCCTTCTGTACAACATTAGCCTCTCCGTAAAACGTTACCCCTACCGTAAAACGTTACCCCTTCCTTACAACGTTACCCCTTCCGTACAACGTTATCGCTTCCGTAAAACGTTACCCCTTCCTTGCAACATTACCCCTATCGTAAAACGTTATCCCTTCCGTACAACGGTAACCTTTCCGTACAACGTTACCCTCTCCGTAAAACGATACCCCTTCCGTACAACGTTACACCTACCGTAAAACGTTACCCCTTCCGTACAACGTTACCCGTTCCTTACAACGTTACCCCTACCGTAAAACGTTACCCCTTCCGTACAACGTTACCCCTTCCGTAACCCCTTGAGTGTGGAGACCAACCCCCTGAGGAGGGCAGCTTTGGTTGTGCCCCTGGGTGGTTTGGTTGGAGGGGAGGGGGGCGGGATCGGTCGGCAGCCGTACTGACCCTCTCCTGAAAAGGATCGTGTGGGAGACTTAGTGGCCTTGTTTTTCAGAGTGACGCTGTGTCAATGTGCGCAGTAATCAACTGGTACAGCCCAGTAGGCCTAGCGTCCTACAGCGTCACACTCAGACACATTCCCTCGTCACCTGAGCCAGAGTTTTTCAAGTCTAACATCTCGCAGGTCTCCTGAGAGACCTGCAGAAATGTAAGGGCGACACTATGACATGGCCACACCAGACCCAAGCCTGTCTCCAGGACGACACTGTAGCAGGTGTGACGGGGCAACACTCGGCGCCAGCCTGGTCTCCAGGACGACACTATAGCAGGTGTGACGGAGGCCACTCCAAAGGTCGCTTAACATAAGTTACTACATATTATGCACTACTTACTACCACTACACACGCCTAAGAAATCATAAAAACGGTCAAAAGTGAAACATGAGACCTGACTGCGTTCCAGACCAGATCAGGCAAGACCAGATCAGAACAGACCACACCAGATCAGACCAGATCAGAGCAGACCAGATCAGACCACACCAGACCAGACCAGACCAGATCAGAGCAGACCAGATCAGACCAGATCAGACTAAACCAAATTAGACCAGAGCAGACCAGACCGAGAAGCAGACGATGAGCCGTCTCTCCCACTCCCAAAGACACTTAGTAACGACCAGGTCATCCCAATACGACAAATAACGACCAGGTGGTCTCAGTACCACAAGAAACGACCAGGTCGTCCCAGTACGACAAGTAACGACTAGGTCATCCCAGTGCGACAGGAAAACGACCAGGTCATCCCAGAACGACAGATAACTACCAGGTCATCCCAGTACGACAGATAACGACCAGGTCGTCTGATTATGACAAGCAACAGCTGGTACAAGAATGGTCACTGGATTGACTGTTCTTTCATTAAAACCGAGTAGTGGTCATCATTGGTCGTACCTTAATCTACACCTGTCCAGTCATCATGCATGACAAATATTTCCGCATGTTTGTCAAACATTCCACAACCAACCAGTCAGCCATGTGCTCCAAGTGGTCCTTGGCCGACCTAGCATATGTTTCTTAGATATAGATAATAATATAAGACCATAACCATCGACTGTACACGTGCTGTACATATCACGACCCCTACATGTGCTGCACAGGTCACCACTCCTACATGAGTTTTACACGTCACGACTCCTACATGTGCCGTACACGTCACGACCCAGGACATGTTCTGACACGTCACGACAGCTACATGTGCTGTACACGTCAGGGCCCATATGTGTGTTTGTGTTGTACACTTCGCGACCCCTACATGTGTGTACACGTCACGACCCTCTATATATGTTTTACACGTTACGAACCCCTACATGTGCTGTACACGTCACGACACCTACATGTGTTGCACACGTCACGAACACCTAAATGTGCTGCACACGTCACAGTCATCTACATATGTTGTACACGTAACGACCCCTACATGTGCCATACACGTCACGACCCTCTATGTATGTTGTACACGTCACGAACCCCTACATGTGTTGTACACGTCACGAACCCCTACATATGCTGTACACGTCACAACTGCCACCATGTATTGTACATCTCAAGACCCCTACATGAGTGGTACACATTACGACACTCTGTGTCCTATACACATCACGACCCCTACAATGTGATGTACACATCAGTACATGTCACGACTCCACCATGTGTTGTACATGTCACGACCCCTACTTGTGTTGAACAAGTCACGATTCCTTAAATATGTTGTACACTTCACGACTCCTACATGTGCTATACACGTCACAACCACTACAGTTGCTATACACGTCATGATACCCTATATTTGCTGTACACGTCACGACCCCTGCATATGTTGTACACGAAACTACCCCGACATCTGCTATACACGTCAAGACCTCTGCATACGTTGTACACGTCACGATACCCTACAAGTGCTGC
Organism: Panulirus argus; assembly: GCA_038088735.1. Classification (NCBI taxonomy): domain Eukaryota; kingdom Metazoa; phylum Arthropoda; class Malacostraca; order Decapoda; family Palinuridae; genus Panulirus; species Panulirus argus. The sequence goes on from JAYMFT010394001.1 coordinate 9,451, forward strand.
ACACGTCACTACCCCTACATGTGTTGTACACGTCACAACCCTTACATATGTTGTACACGGCATGACCCTCCACATGTGATCTGCACGTCACGAACCCTTACATGTGCTGCACACGTCAATACCCCTACAAGTGCTGTACACGTCACGACCCCTACATGTGCTGCACACGTCACCACTCCTACATGTGCTGTACACGTCAAGACCTATACATGTGCTGTGCACGTCACATGTGCTGTACACGTCATGACCCCTACAAGTGCTATACATGGCATGACCCCTACATTTACTGTACACGTCATGACCCCTGCATGTGCTGTACATGTCATGACCTATACATGTGCTGTACACGTCACGACTCTTACATGTGCTGTACACGTCACAGCCCCTACAAGTGCTGTACACGTCATGAACCCTACATATGTTGTACACGCCACGATTCCTACGTGTGTTGTACACGTCAAGACTCCCTATATGTCCTGCACACGTCATGACTCTTACATGTTCTGAAAACGTCACGACCCCCTAGTTATATTGTACATGTCAGAGCTCATATATGTCCTGTACAGCTCACGACCCATTTAAATGTTGTACACGTCACGACCCATAATGTGCTATACACGTCACGACCCATACATGTGCTGTAAACGTCACGACCCATACATGTGCTGTACACGTCACGACCCATACATATGCTGTACTCGTCAGGATCCCTCTATGTGCTGTATACGTCAAGACCCTACAAGCTCTGTACACATCAAAACCCCCACCATGTCTTGTACACGGCAAGACACCCTATATGTCCTGTACACGTCACGACCCCTACATGTGCTGAAAATGTGACGATCCCCTAGTTATGTTGTACACGTCAGAGCCCATACATGTCCTTTACAGCTCACGACCCATACATGTGCTGTACACGTCACGTTTCATTAAAAGTTATAAATAGCACGAGTGAACCTGGGAAAGAGGCTAACGCGTCTGTCTGTCTGATACCCGACCAGTAGACACGCAGTTCTCAGTTGGCCACCATTACTCTGAACCACCAACACTCTTTACCACCAGCAGTCTGAACCACCAACACTATGAACCACCAATATTCTGAACCAACAACACTCTGAGCCACCAGTTCTCTGGACCTCCAACACTCTTTAAAACCAGCACTTTGAACCACCAATACTCTGAAATCTGAACCAACAGTACTCTGAACCACAAACACTCTGAACCACCAGTACTCTTGACCACCAGCACTCTGAACTACGAGCGCGCTGAACCAAAAACACTTTAAACTACTAAGTATCTGAAGTATCAACACTTTAAGCCACAGGTATTCTGAACCACCGGTATTCTGAACCACTAATACTTTGAACCACCAGAACTCTGGACCAACAACACTCCATACCACCAGCACTCTAAACCACAAACACGGGGAACTACAAAAACTCTGAACTACCAACACTCTGAACCACAAACACTCTGAAACAACAACACTCTGAACCACCAATACTTTACACAACCAGCACTCTGAACCACGAGTACTCTCAACAACCAGCACTCTTTACTACAATCTCTCTGAACCACCAATACTCTGAAGCACCAACACTCTTTACCACCAGCGCTCTGAACCACCAATTCTCTGAACCACCAACACTCTGAACCACCAGTACTCTGGACCACCAACAGTCTTTACCACCAGCACCCTGAACCACAAATACTCTGAACCACCAACACTTTACCGCCAAAACTCTGAACCACCAGTACTCTGGACGGCCAAAACTCTTCACCAACAGCACTCTGAACCAACAATACTCTGAATCACTAGTACTATGAACTACCAACACTTTGAGCCACCAGTCCTTTGAACCGCCAACATTCATTAACACCAGCACTCTGAACCATGAACACTTTGACCAAACGCACTCAGAAACACCAATACTCTGAACCACCAACACTCTGAACCACCAGTACTATTGACCAAAAGCACATTGAACTACGACGGAAATGAACCACAAACACTTTAAACCAGGAACAATAAAAACGACCAACACTTAGAGTCACCAATACTCTGACCCACCAGTATTCCGAACAACCAATACTCTGAACCACTAGTACTTTGGACCAACAGCATTCTTTACCACTAACAATTTAAACCACAAACACGCAGAACCACAGACACTCTAAAAATACAACACTCTGAACCAAAAACACTCTGAAACAGCAACACTCTCAACCACCAACACTCTGAACAATCAGCACTATGAACCAAGAGTACTCCGAACCACCAACACTCTTTACCACCAGCTCTCTAGACCACCAATACTCTAAAGCACCAACACTACCACCAGCACTCTGACCCACACATTCTCTGAACCAAAAACAATGGGAACCACCAATACCATGGACCACAAACACTCTTTAACACCAGCACTCTGAACCATCAATACTCTGAACCACCAACACTCTGAACAAAAAGTACTCTGAACCACCAATACTCTGAATCACGAGTACTCTGGACCACCATATATCATTACCACCAACACTCTGAACCACCAATACTCTGAACTACCAACACCTTCAGCGCTAAGAACTCTGAACCACCAATATTCTAAACCAACAGCACTGTGAACCACAAGAACTCTAAACCACTAGTACTCTGGACCACCAACATTCTGAACAAACAGCACTCTAAACCACAAACACTGAATCACAAACACTCTGAACCACCAACACTGTGAAAAATCAGCACTCTGAACCACAAGTACTCTGAGCCACCAACAATCTTTACAATCAGATATCTGAACCACCAATACTCTGAAGCACCAACACTTTACTACAAGCACTCTGAACCACCAATTCTCTGAACTACCAACACTCTGAACCACCAGTACTCTGGACCGCCAACAATCTTTACCACCAGCACTCTGAACCACAAATGCTCTGAACCACCAACACTTTACCACCAAAACTCTAAACCACCAGTACTCTGGACAGCCAAAACTCATCACCACCAGCACTCTGAACCACCAATACTATGAAAAACCATTACTATGAGCAATTACCAATCTAAACCACCAATACTCTGAACCACCAACCCTATGAGCAATTAGCACTCTGAACCACCAAAACTCTGAATCACCAGTACTATGAACTACCAACACTCTGAGCCACCAGTCCTTTGCACCACCAACACTCATTAACACCAGCATTCTGAACAACCAACACTTTGACCAAAAAGCACTCAGAAACACCAATACTGTGAACCACCAACACTCTGAAACACCAGTACTATTGACCAACAGCATTCTGAACTACGAGCGCGCTGAACCACAAACACTTTAAACCACAAACAATATGAACGACCAACACTTTGAACCACCAATTTTCTGAACCACCAGTATTCTGAACAACCAATACTCTGAACGACTAGTACTTTGGACCAACAACACTCTTTACCACCAGCACTCTAAACCAAAAAAAAAAAAAACGCGGAACCACAAACAATCTAAAAAAAAACAACACTCTGAACCAAAAACACTCTGAAACAACAACACTCTGAACCACAAACGCTATGAGCAATCAGCACTCTGAACCAAGAGTACTCCGAACCACCAGTACTCTTTACCACCAGCTCTCTGAACCACCAATACTCTAAAGCACCAACACTACCACCAGCACTCTCAACCACAAATTCTCTGAACCACCAATACCATGGCCCGCAAACACTCTTTAACACCAGCACTCGGAACCATCAATACTCTGAACTATCAACACTCTGAACCAAAAGTACTCTGAACCACCAATACTCTGAGTCACGAGTACTCTGGACCACCATAAATCATTACCACCAACGCTCTGAACCACTAATACTCTGAACTACCAACACCTTCAGCAATAAGAACTTTGAACCACCAAGATTCTAAACCAGCAGTACTCTGAACCACAAGAACTGTAAACCACTAGCAATCTGGACACCAGCACTCTAAACCACAAACACTAAATCACAAACACTCTGAACCACCAACACTTTGAACAATCAGCACTCTGAACCAAAAGAACTCTGATCCACCGACACTCTTTAAAATCAGCTCTCTGAACCACCAATACTCTGAAGCACCAACAATTTACCAAAAGCACTCTGAACCACCAATTTTCTGAACCACCAACACTCTGAGCCAACAGTACTCTGGGCCACCAATAGTCTTTACCATCAGCACTCTGAACCACAAATAGTCTGAAACACCAACACGTTGCCACCAAAACTCTTCACCACCAGTACTCTGGACGGCCAAAACTCTTCATCACCAGCACTCTGAACCACCAATACTCTGAAAAACCAACACTATGAGCAATTAGCACTCTAAGCCACCAATACTCTGAACCACCAACCCTATGAGCAATTAGCACTCTGAACCACCAATACTCTGAATCACCAGTACTATGAACTACCAACGCTCTGAGCCACCAGTCCTTTGCACCACCAACACTCATTAACACCAGCACTCTGAACCACCAACACTTTGAGTAAAAAGCACTCAGAAACACCAATACTGTGAACCACCAACACTCTGAACCAACAGTACTATTCACCAACAGCACCCTGAACTACGAGCGCGCTGAACCACAAACACTTTAAACCATGAACAATATGAACGACCAACACTTAGAGCCACCAGTACTCTGAACTAAAAGTATTCTGAACAACCAATACTCTGAACCACCAGTACTTTGGACCAACAACACTCTTTACCATCAGCAATTAAAACCACAAACACGCGGAACCACAAACACTCTAAACTACCAACACTCTGAACCAACAACACTCTGAACCAACAACACTTTGAACAATGAGCACTCTCAACCAAGAGTACTCAGAACCACCAACACTCTTTACCACCAGCTCTCAAAACCACCAATACTCTAATGCACCAACACTACCACCAGCACTCTGAACCACAAATTCTCTGAACCACCAACACTCTGAACAACCAATACCATGGACCACAAACACTCTTTAACACCAGCACTCTCAACCATCAAAACTCTGTGCCGCCAACACTCTGAACCAAAAGTACTCTGAACCACCAATACTCTGAATCACGAGTACTCTGGACGACCATAAATCATTACCACCAACGCTCTGAACCACCAATACTCTGAACTACCAACATCGTCAACAATAAGAACTCTGAACCACCAATATTCTAAACCACAAGTACTCTGAACCACAAGAACTATAAACCACTAGTAGTCTGGACCACCAGAACTCTGAACAACAGCACTCTAAACCAAAAACACTGTATCACAAACACTCTGAACCACCAACACTTTGAACAATCAGCACTCTGAACCAAAAGAACTCTGATCCACCGACACTCTTTACAATAAGCTCTCTGAACCACCAATACTCTGAAGCACCAACACTTTACCACAAGCACTCTGAACCACCAACACTCTGAACCACCAGTACTCTGGACCACATCCAGTCTTTACCACCAGCACTCTGAACCACAAATACTCTAAACCACCAAAACTCTGAACCACCAGTACTCTGGATGGCCAAAACTCTTCACCACCAGCACTCTGAACCACCAATACTCTGTAAAACCAACACTATTAGCAATTAGCACTCTAAACCACCAATTCTCTGAACCACCAACCCTATGAGCAATTAGCACTCTGAACCACCAATACTCTGAATCACCAGTACTATGGACTACCAACACGCTGAGCCACCAGTCCTTTGGACTGCCAACACTCATTAACACCAGCATTCTGAACCACCAACACTTTGAGCAAAAAGCACTCAGAAAAACCAATACTCTGAACCACCAACACTCTGAACCACCAGTATTACTGACCAACAGCACTCTGAACTACGAGCGCGCTTAACCACAAATACTTTCAACCACGAACAATATGAACGACCAACACTTAGAGCCACCAGTACGCTGAACCAAAAGTATTCTGAACAACCAATACTCTGAACCACCAGAACTTTGGACCAACAACACTCTTTACCACCAGCACTAAAATCATAAACACGCGGAACCACAAACACTAAATTACCAACAATCTGAACCAAAAACACTCTGAAACAACACTCTGAACCACCAACACTATGAACAACCAGCACTCTGAACTAAGAGTACTCCGAACCACCAACACTCTTTACCACCAGCTCTCTGAACCATCAATACTCTAAAGCACCAACACTACCACCAACACTCTGAACCACAAATTCTCTGAACCACCAACACTCTGAACCACCAATACCATGGACCACAAACACTCTTTAACACCAGCACTCTGAACAATCAAGAGTTTGAACTACCAGCACTCTGAACCAAAAGTACTCTGAACCACCAATACTCTGAATCACGAGTAGTTTGGACCACCATAAATCATTACCACCAACACTCTGAACCACCAATACTCTGAACTACCAACACCTTCAGCAATAAGAACTCTGAACCACCAATATTCTAAACCAGCAGTACTCTGAACCACCAATATTCTAAACCAGCAGTACTCTGAACCACAAGAACTGTAAATCACTAACACTCTAGACCGCCAGCACTCTGAACTACCAGCACTCTAAACCACAAACACTAAATCAAAAACACTCTGAACCACCAACACTGTGAACAATCAGCACTCTGAACCACAAGAACTCTCATCCACCAACACTCTTTACAATCAGATATCTGAACCACCAATACTCTGAAGCACTAACACTTTACCAAAAGCACTCTGAACCATCAATTTTCTGAACCACCAACACTCTGAACCAACAGTAATCTGGACCACCAACAGTCTTTACCATCAGCACTCTGAACCACAAATACTCTGAACCACCAACACTTTGCCACCAAAACTCTAAACCACCAATACTGTGGAGGGCCAAAACTCTTCACCACCAGCACTCTGAACCACCAATACTCTAAAAAACCATCACTATGAGCAATTAGCACTCTGAACCACCAAAACTCTGAATCACCAGTACTTTGAACTTCCAACAGTCTGAGCCACCAGTCCTTTGCACCACCAACACTCATTAACAACAGCACTCTGAAGCGCCAACACTTTGAGCAAAGAGCACTCAGAAACACCAATACTCTGAACCACCAGCTCTCTGAACCACCAGTACTATTCACCAACAACACTCTGAACTACGAGAGCGCTGAACCACAAACACTTTAAACCATGAACAGTATGAACGACCAACACTTAGAGCCACCAGTACTCTGAACCAAGAGTATTCTGAACAACCAATACTCTGAACCACCAGTACTTTGGACCAACAACATTCTTTACCACCATCAATTTAAACCACAAACACGCGGAACCACAAACACTCTAAACTACCAACACTCTGAACAAAAAACACTCTGAACCAACACACTCTGAACCACTAACACTCTGAACAATCAGCACTCTGAACCAAAAGTACTCCGAACCACCAACACTCTTTACCACCAGCTCTCTGAACCACAAATACTCTAAAGCACTAACACTACCACCAGCACTCTGAACCACAAATTCTCTGAACCACCAACACTCTGAACCACCAATACCATGGACCACAAACACTCTTTAACACCAGCACTCTGAACCATCAATACTCTGAACCACCAACTCTCTGAACCAAAAGGACTCTGAACCACCAATTCTCTGAGTCACGAGTACTCTGGACCACCATAAATCATTACCACCAACACTCTAAACCACCAATACTCTGAACTACCAACATCTTCAACAATAAGAACTCCGAACCAACAATATTCTAAACCACCAGTACTCTGAACCACAAGAACTGTGAACCACTAGTACTCTGGACCACCAGCACTCTGAACTACCAGCACTCTAAACCAAAAACACTGAATCACAAACACTCTGAAGCACCAACACTGTGAACAATCAGCACTCTGAACCACAAGTACTCTGATCCACCAACACTCTTTACAATCAGCTCTCTATACCACCAATACTTTGAAGCATCAACACTACCACAAGCACTCTGAACCACCAATTCTCTGAACCATCAACACTCTGAACCACCAGTGCTCTAGACCACAAACAGTCTTTACCACCAACACTCTAAACCACAAATACTCTGAACCACCAACACTTTACCACCAAAACTCTGATCCACCAGAACTTCGAAAAACCAACACTATGATCAATTAGCACTCTAAGTCACAAAAACTCTGAACCACCATTCCTATGAGCAATTACCACTCTGAACCACCAATGCTCTTAATCACCAGTACTATGAGCTACCAACACTCTCAGCCTCCAGTCCTTTGGACCACCAATAATCATTAACACCAGCACTCTGAACCACCAACACTTTGAGCAAAAAGCACTCAGAAACACAAATGCTCTGAACCACCAACACTCTGAACCACCAATACTATTGACCAACAGCATTCTGAACTAGGAGCGCGCTGAACCAAAAACACTTTAAACCACCAAAAATATGTACGATCGACACTTTGAGCCACCAGTACTCTGAACCACCAGTATTCTGAACAACCAATACTATGAACCACCAGTATTTTGTACCAGCAACACTCTTTATCACCAGCACTCTAAACCAAAAACACGCGGAACCACAAACACTCTAAACTACCAACACTCTGAACCAAAAACACTCTGAACCAACAGCACTCTGAACCACCAACACTCTGAACAATCAGCACCCTGAACCAAGAGTACTCCTACTCCACCAATACTCTTTACCACCAGCTCTCTGAACCACCAATACTCTAAAGCACCAACACTACCACCAGCACTCTGAACCACAAATTCCCTGAACCACCAACACTCTAAACCACCAATACTATGGACCACAAACACTCTTTAACACCAGCACACCTGAACCATCAATATTCTGAACCACCAACACTCTGAACCAAAAGTACTCTGAACCACCAATACTCTGAATCACGAGTACTCTGGACCACCATAAATCATTACCACCAACACTCTAAACCACCAATACTCTGAACTACCAACACCTTCAGCAATAAGAACTCTGAACCACCAATATTCTAAACCAGCAATACTCTGAACCACAAGAACTCTGAACTACCAGTACTCTAAACCACAAACATTGAATCACAAACACTATGAACCACCAACACTGTGAACAATAAGCGCTCTGAACCACAAGTACTCTGATCCACCAACACTCTTTACAATCAGCTCTGAACCACCAATACTCTGAAGCACCAACACTTTACTACAAGCACTCTGAACCACCAATTCTCGGAACCACCAACACTCTGAACCAACAGTACACTGGTCCAACGACAGTCTTTACCACCAGCATTCTGAACCACAAATACTCTGAACCACCAAGACTTTGCCACCAACACTCTGAGCCACCAGTCCTTTGGACAAACAACATGCATTAACACCAGCACTCTGAACCACCAACACTCTGAACCACCATTACTCTTGACCAACAGCACTCTGAACTACGAGCGTGCTGAACCACAAAAACTTTAAACCACTAACAATATAAACGACTGAACCACAAACACTTTAAACCACCAACAATATGAACGACCAACACTTTGAGCCACCAGTACTCTGAAACACCAGTATTCTGAACAACCAATACTCTGAACCAACTGTACTTTGGACCAACAACACTCTTTACCACCAGCACTCTAAACCACAAACACGCGGAACCACAAACACTCTAAACTACCAACACTCTGAACCAAAAACACCCTGAACCAACATCACTCTGAACCACCAACACTCTGAACAATTAGCACTCTGAACCAAGAGCACTCCGAACCACCAACACTCTTTACCACCAGCTCTCTAAACCAACAATACTCTAAAGCACCAACACTAACACCAGCACTCTGAACCATCAATTCTCTGAACCGCCAACACTCTGAACCACCAATACTCTGGACCACAAACACTCTTTAACACCAGCACTCTGAACCATCAATACTCTGAACCACCAACACTCTGAACCAAAAGTACTCT
>JAYMFT010394012.1:0-19457 GCA_038088735.1 Panulirus argus
CGTGGGAAGTATTCTTTCTCCCCTATCCCCAGGGATAAATAATAATAATAATAATAATAATAATAATAATAATAATAATAATAATAATAAAAGCATTGATAGTCATTATCAAGATTATTGTTTTCTAGTAAATATATGTCCAGCCATAGGTTTACACCATACACTGTATATGGGTACTATACACTATAATGTAAGTAACTGTTTACTTTTGAAGACTGTTTAACTTTTGAATAGATAAAAATAATGAGGTTAAAACAGTAAATAATGTAAATGTTTAAGGGAGAGATATCTGCTTTCATGACAGTGAGTGTAGGATGGTTCTAGTTCGATATAACGACTATCAACTGCTAAGTGATCCATCACCATAGCACCTCATTATCTCAAATACATATAACCTTAAGGAAAGAGAGGTGTAGATCCCCACAGAATAAAAGCATTATGCTATCCTCGGCTCTCCTGGTTATCTATCTATATCTATGACACCTGTTCTAATTGGAACTCCCTCAAAGGGGCGGCCGTGGCAACAGAGCCTCCATAAGTAAAGAACTCCAGTGTTGCTTTTTAGACTTTAGTGCCTCACCCTCATCAATCCACTGGCTGAGGGCAACTCTAACGCAGTGTTTGCAGAGGTTCCTACCTAATATTCCTAATGAATATTTTAGTGCAGTGTTTTGCAGAGGCTCCTACCTAATGTTCCTAATGACTACTTCTGTCTAATGCTCCAAACTACTACTTCTGCCTATCCATCATATGAAAGGGATTAAAGCCCTCTGTCTTGGTCAGACTTGGCTGGGTCCATCAGAACTCAGTGACAGGAAAAGCACCATCAGTAATAGAGGTGACAGCTGCAACATTGAGAGGCTTTACTTTAGTCAGGGAACCTGAACATGGATGTGAGACTTGTTGGAAGATTTGCTTTCTTGTAAATAATTTCCTTTTACAACTTGATGCTTGAAGACCCCTAGTAGTGAAGCAACATGAGGGTGTTTAACCTAACAACTACAAGGCTAACGTTATCTGTATTTTCATTTCAAACGACAGAAGGCAGAATTATTGGCTATACGATAGTCTAGACATATAGTAACTTACTTCAACTTTTTTCTGCTGTTGTTGAAACACTTTATATTGCAACCATGATACTTTATAAATGTATTTTCTTAACATGAAATATATTATACATTTATCCCTGGGGATAGGGGAGAAAGAATACTTCCCATGTATTCCCTGCGTGTCGTAAAAGGCGACTTAAAGGGGAGGGAGCGGGGGGCTGGAAATCCTCCCCTCCAGTTTCTAGTGCTAAGAATAGAGGACTGAGGCTTAGAAAGAAAAATCCTCATTTGGCCCCCTTCTCTGTTCCTTCTTTTGGAAAAGTACAAACAGGAGAGGAGGATTACCAGCCCCCTGCTCCCTCCCCTTTTATTCGCCTTCTATGACATGCAAGTGGTAATCCAGTTAAAAACTGAAAATCTGCAGGCTATAATACCACATTCCTCTGCGGAGTACTTGTTGGTAGATCTCCAATAATCTAAAGGGAATTCTTGATTTGTTCATCATCTTTGTAATATTTATCAATTTTTTTTTTCTGTTTCAATGCTAAAGACCTGTTCTAGGGATAGAGGAGAAAGAATACATCCTACATATTCCCTGCGTGTTGTAAAAAGGCAACTAAAAGGGGTGGGAGCAGAGTGTTGGAAATCATCCCCTCCTGTTTTACTTTTCCAAAAGAAGGGGGCCAAATGAGGATTTTCTCTCTAAGGCTCATTCAGCTGTTCTTAAAGCTACCTCACTTAAGCTGGAAATGGCGAGTATGTATGAAAAAAAATATATATCCATATACATATACCCCTGGGGATAGGGAAGAAAGAATATTTTCCACATATTCCCTACATGTCGCAGAAGGCAACAAAAAGGGGTGGGAGTCGGGAGCCAGAAATCCTCCCCCCTTGTTTACTTTTCCAACTGACAGAAAGAACAGACACACAGGTTAAGTGAGGATTTTTTTCTCTGAGGCTCAGTCATCTGCTCTTGACGCTACCTCGCTAACGCAGGAAATGGCGAATATGTATGAAAAAAAGTATATATCCCTGCATGTTGGAGAAGGCAACTAAGAGGTGCAGGAGCAGGGACCAGAAACCTTCCCCTTTTTTATTTCAATTTCTAATAGATGGAACTGAAGAAGGAGCCAGGCAAGGAGTGCTAATCCTCTTAAAGGCATGGCAAGGAACTCTGACTATGTACCATAAAAAACTGGCTATCAGTGTTTGAAGAAGATTGCCTCAAGTGTCTCTCTCATAAAAGGCTGTATAAGTTCTAAATTGGGGTCTAAAATTTGGATAACCACACTTTTGATGGATGACTTGTAGTTGTCAAATTTACATGAATCCAGATGGGTAGCTGGAACTAGATAGGTGTTCCACGGAACACTTGTGATGCCTGCAGTGCAGCATGGTTATTATTTTTCAAAAAGGAGGAACTTTTAAACCATCTTCTATGGCCTGTTTTAGTTCAAGGTGAAAATCTTTAAAAAGGGGCTTATTTTAAGCAAAATCCAAACTAGTTATGGGACCTACACTAATCATTTCTTTAGTTACTAAATGTACTGGGAAACATCATGAAGTTTTATGAGTATCTCATTTACAATCTTCAACTTATGACCAAGATTAAGCTGCTACTCAAGGGGTGATTCTGAACAAATAACAAGTGGATGGATGGATAGACAAAAAGACAGACAGAACATCATCTAATGGACAATAACAACACAAAGCATTTCATAAGCATCTGTCATGCTATTCAGGCAATACAATAATCAGATACAAGAAAGTCAGATAACTTGACTTCTCCTGTATATTAACTTTACCTCAAGCTGTCATTCCCAACAAACATACTTTTCATCTCTGCTTCTCTCACATGAATCTTGAATGAAAACATTAATGATAAAAGCAGAATATCAATAAATAAAAATAATTAATTTGGGTAACCATTCACAGCTCCCACGACATATTCCATTCTAGAATGGTCAAGGTTTGCTTAGAGTTACTTACTGTGAAGCATGAAGTTATACTTTGAATAATGGTAAGGCCCAGACCATGCTAATCATTCTGCATTGCAATTATATTACCTTAGACAGTAGTTGTTATGGATGGCAGCATTTTCTTAATCCTAAGAATTATCTAAAATCTTTCTTGTGGTATTTAAGTCACCTGTCCAAGAACAGATCCTCCAGTTTTGCACCTGTTCTCTTCTAGAAGTTCAAGCTGTTTTCGATGTTCCATTTCTCCAAGAACATGTGACGGACGAGATTTCCTCTTGACCATATCCTTAAACTGAAAAACCATGTTATATCCTTTTGAGCTTACACAACTGGATAATGAAGAATAATATTTCAACTTTTATTAAATTCCACAGAAATAATAGAGTTTAGAAGTCAGCATTAAAGGAAATAGAAGAAAATAGAAAGAAAATAAACCTAGAGTGAAACCCAAAAACTTTTGAGATGGGGAAGCTCAGTCCAGGTTCATCACACCACACATTTATTTCATAATTCGTGTTGAACTATTCCTACAAAACCTTAGATGAAAATTCCCAGTTGTGCAGTTATACTTGACTCACACTGAAAACATTTACTAATTGTTCAAATATTTCAATACTCTGAGATTACCGTAAATATCAATATGTGATTCAAAGATGGTGTTTGTGACGCCAAAATATCCCACATCCACACAATCAACATGAAAAATTAAAGAACATAAAGTCATGTGTACAAGATCTTTTTATAAGACTTGTTTTGCTTCATCTATTCAGCCACGAAAGTATCTCCATCCTATTTAACGCTTACACCAGTAATGTTCCATTTACTCGGAATCCTCTTTCCTTAACCCTTTAATATTTACAAACAAAGATCTTTGCCACATGATTACGATCCAGATAAAAAGATCTGTGCATCGAGAATTTATGCCACAATTTTAAGGCTACAATCTGAGTTGAGTAGAGAAGGGATGTGTGTATGGGTGCCAAAGGCATCTATACGATAATTGCTCTTAGTTACCTTGAGGGATATGCATAGTTTGTGTCAACGTTGTCATATCTGCCAGAACAAAAGTAGTATAAATGTTACTAATATAGTTACTGATAATTTGTATGAGGGTCCCAAATGCATTCAACAGGATAATCACTCTTAGTTACACTGTAGACACAACAGGGAAGGGATATGCATAGTTTGTCAACATTGCTATATTTGTCAAGTTCTGCTAACATGCTCATACAGTAGTATAGTAGGTGTAAAAATGTTACTGATAAAGTTACTAATAAAGTATTTTTATTCATTTTTTATTATACTTGCCATTTCCTCAATCAGTGAGGTAGCTCCAGGAAATAGACGAAGAAAGACCCATCTACTCTCATGAACATATATACACATATGCACATACACATACATTTACATACAAATATATACATACACATACATATACATATATACACATGTACACTCGCAACAAAAAGTCTCTGACCCTTTTCTCATTGATGCAGTATGAAACAACGGACGAATAATTCTAATCACTATGTGTGATGCCTAGCGTGTGTTGGTAGGCCTGCTGTCCTCAGTGACAGGTGCCATTTAGTACAGTTACACGTTTCTGGCATTTGAATTGTGTGTGAATCACTGTGCATCATTGACAGGAGAGTAATATGATAGTTAATGTCGAGATAATTATATGAATTACAGTAATTCAGTGGGTACAACTGCTGCTGACATTGTTCAGGCAAAACTTATTTACCACACATCACACAGGATACTTCAAGGATGCAACCATACACTGCCAAACGACATGGACAAATGTTAGTTGCCAGGTAAAAATTACAGCACATGGTGGGGCTTGAAAGAAAATATAATTTTGCTCATATACTGTCTGTGGGTGGTAAAATAACTATAATAATAATAGCGTTATGTTAAAACTGTATTAATAATGATACCAAAAATGGGCTACTGTCAATATTGGTTTGTAATAACCAAGGTCCTTTTGACATTGGCATTGAAACATTACTATGAAATATGCATATATTGGAACAGGTGGACCACATTGTTACCGCTGATTGAGTACTATGTGCTGTAATACTGCTGAAGTATGTGTAATACCCTCGAGACAGTTTGGGAGAAATATGGAATCAAGGCAGAATATCCGATTCATCAGGTTCATATTTTTTCAAGCCTGCTCCAGTGTCACCTCAGCTCAGCAAATTAAGCATTATAGTCCTATTGGGCAACTCAACCCTCATGTTACAAGTCACTGTATTTTTTACAATTAATCTGTGAACATTATTGCAGCAAATCGTCACCAGTTTTACGTATGGTATTATATTCTATCCAACCTCATTCTGTTCTGAGACAAATTAATTGTACAGTGCAGTTATCATGTCTTTATTGGATGCAGCTCACAGTCAGACGTACTAACAATACCGAGTTACTCCACATCTCTAACATGTGATCATTTCCAAATACATAGGACCCTGGGGGTAGGGACTTTTTGGTGCAAGCGTAAATATTCATACTTGCTCACCTTTATCCATTCCCGGCACCACCCTGCCCCACAGGAAACATATATTAAAGCAACAATGTCCTCTCTCTTCTCTAATAATAAAGAAGCAATAGCCCCTCTATGGGTAATACACGGTTAAGTTTAAATTTATGCTGTTATCTCAGTTTATAGGAGTACAAAAAACATTTCATCTTACATCTCTCTCTTTTTACTAAACCAATGCCATGACTCTCACTTTGCATACTTCCCAGTCCCAAACACTCTACATCTGCAACCTGATCTTCAAACACATTCAACAATCCTTCAAGGTACTCACTCCATCTCTTCTTCGCCTCATCACTGCCTCTTACTACTTTCTGATCCGCCCTCTTCACCAGTGTTCACATGTGTTCTTTTCTTTTTCTTCCACTATTCACCTCCTTTTAAAACATATTTTCCCTGACACCCACTCACCCCAACTCTCATTTGCCCTCATTTTTTCTGACCCTGTACCTCCTCTTGACCTTCTGCTGCTATCTCTAATTATCTCCCAGTCACTCGCACTCCTTCCCTGTATGTACAGCCCATACATCTCTCATTTCTCTTTCACTAACAACTTTACTTCATCATCCCGCTGCTCACTTCCCTTTCTCACTTGCTCAACTCTCACCTTCTGCATGCCACAGACTTCTTTCACACAAGCTAGCGATGCTTCCCTAAATACCTCCCATTTCTCACCCGCTCCCCTAACATTGTCTACTTGTACCTTTTGTCATTCTACATTCAATATCTCCTACTAATTCTTCACACAAGTCTCTTCCAAGCTAACTCACTTTCACCGCCCTCTTCTCACCTATATCATTTCCTTTCTACCAAAAACCTCTACAAATCTTCACCCTCGCCTCCACCTGGTAATGATCAGACATCCCATCAGTTGCTCCTCTCAGCATTAAATCATCCAAGAATCTCTCTTTTCCATGTCCATTATTTAGTTTGAAATCCAATAATGCCTGTGCACTATCTTCACTTATCACCCACATATACTAATGCATATCTCTCTTTTTAAACCAGGTATTCCCAATTACTAGACCTTTTTCCAGCATACAACTCCACAAGCTGTTTACTATTTTCATTCACCTTCCTAAATACCCCATATGCACTAATCATATCGACAATTGCCACACGACTTACTTTTGCACTCAAATCACCCATCACTAATGTGCCTGCAATTTCTCTTTGGAATCTGCCACTTGCGCTATGTCATCAGCAAATAACAACTGACTTGCTTCCCAGACTCCCTCACCCCTACACTCAGCATACCCACCCCACTGTCTAAGACCCTTGCATTTAACTCCCTTAACACCTGATCCATAAACTATTGAAACAGTCATGGTGACATCACACACCCAACCACAAATCAACCTTCCTCTGAAACAACTCACTCTCCTCTCTTCCTTCTCGCACACACACCTAACACTCTTGATAGAAACTTCGCACTGCTTCTAGCATCTTTCCTCACACACCATTTATTCAGAACATCTTCCACAAGGCATCTATATCAACTTTACCATATGCCTTCTCCAGATCCAATAAGACTACATACAAATCCTTCTACTTCTCTAAGTACTTCTCACACACATTCTTTAAAGCAATCACCTGATTCACACATTTTCTACCACTCTTGAAACCACACTGTTCCTTCCAAGTCTGGTGCTTGGTAAATGCCTTCACCCTCTCATTCACCACTCTCCCATACAACAGTTACACTAAACAAACAATACCTCTATAGTTTGAACACTCACTCTTTTCTGCCCTGCCTTTATATTGAGGTATTATACATGCATTCTGCCAATCCTCACACACCTTAAAATTCTAACTAACCAATCAACAAAACAGTCAACCTCTTTCTTGAGAAATTCAACTGCTGTACCATCCACTGCAGCTGCCTTCCCACATCTCATCCTGCCCAAGGTTTTTACCACCTCTTCTTTCTTCACCAAACCACTTTCCATAACTCTCGTTTCAGGAGCCTCCCTAGCCCAAACACCTAACAGGTGCCAACATATCATCAAACACATTCAACAATCCTTCATAATACTCATTCCATCTCCTCCTTATCTTATCCATGTTACCACTTTCTCATTTGCCCCCTTCATCAATGGTCCAATAACTTCTCTTTGTTTTTTAACACTATCAACCTCCATGCAAAACATCTTATACCTCCATGAAGTTTAATGATAATTGCTCATCCTAACACTCATCTGCCCTCTTTTTCAACTCCTGAACCTTCCTCTTGACTTCCTGTTGCTTTCTCTTATAAATTTCCTAATCATTTACACTCCTTCCCTGTAAGTACCACCCATATACCTCTCTCTTCTCTTTCCCTAGTAACTTTACTTAATCATCCCACCACTCACCTCACTACCCTTTCTCATCCTGCCCTTCTTCTATGTTCTGTGTGCCACACTCTTCTCTCGATCATGCTTGCACTGCTCCTCTAAATACCTCCCATTCCTCACCCTAGCTTCAATTACTTTCACCTTTTGCAATTCAACACCCAATCTCTTCTTGTATTTTTCATACATCTCTACTTCCAGTTTACTTACTTTGACCATCCTTTTCTAACCCATATCATTTCCTCTTTTCCGAAAATCTCTACCAAAAAATTACCTTGCCTCCACACAGGAATGATCAGACATCCGAGCATCTGCCCCTCTCACCACAGTCACATCCTAAAGTTTCTCTATAGCATGCCTTTCAATTAGTATGTAAACCAATAATGGCTGCTTACCATCTTTCCTAATCACGTTTGTATACTTGTGTATGTCCCTCTTTTTAAACCAGATATTCCCAATCACCAGCCATTTTGCAGCACACAAATCCACAAGCTGTTCAAGATTTCCATTCAGCCAACTGAATGCCCCATGCCCCCCCCCTAATTGTACCCTCAACTGCCACATTATTCAATTTCAAATTCAAATCACCTATCACAACTCCCCTTTCTCATGCATCAAAACTGCTGAAACACTGATGTAGCTGCTTCCAAAATACTTGCCTCTCATGATCTTTCTTCTCATGGCCAGGTGCATAAGAACTAATAATCACCCACCACTTGCAAGCCACTTTCATTTCTAACCACATCAGTCTGGAGCTAACTTCCCTACACTCTTTCACACATTCCCATAACTCCTGCTTCTGCAGTAGTGCTATCCCTTCCATAGTTTTTGCCCTCACACCAACCCCTGACTTTACTCCTAAGACATTCCCAAACCATTTTTTCCCCCTTTACCGTTGAGCTTTGTTTCACTCACAGCCACAAAATCCACATTCCTTTCCCAAATCGCACTACCTATCTATCATTTCTTCTCATCTTGGTTACTTCCGCACACATTCAAGATACTTCAGCCTGAACCTGCTTACCCATACCAAAAATACATGGTGGACACCAATGACTTGGCATAGCTCTGACTAAAATGTGGTCACAATGATTATAGCATGTCAAACTAAGACTGTGAAGACTAATAAGAATGGTTTCTGGGTAGTGCTATATTAATCTATCTATCTATATCCCTGAAAGTCATTCCCTTCGAGAACTCCCTCAAAGTTGTGGCCATGGCTGGTCTCCATAAACTGTGAACTCTAGTGCCACTTCTTGGCCTTTACTGCCTCACCTTTAAATAGGTTTGGAAGAAGGCAACTCTAGCATGAAAAAACTTGGAAATATTGTTCCTGAATACACTGCAATGTGATTCTGAAAATTAAATCAAATATTAATACTTATATAAAAACACAGACATCAATAGTTTGACATAATGTTTGTTAAGCTAATTTTTTCATTAAAACTATGGCACCAAGGCATGTAAGTAATAAAGTTTTTTCAGAGCAAAAGACAAACATCTGAAAAGGCTATCCTCTAGAATATAAATCAAGAAGGCTTGAAATTTGATAAAACTTTGGGCACCCACTGAAAGCAGAAAGTGTCTGCAACCGCCCAAATATCAACTCTGTACTCCCAGACTAGTGTTGTCATGTGAAGGATAGATACAGAAAGCATCAGCACACGGTGTAAGAGAAGACCAAGCTAATACTGAAGAAAAAAAAAAAGTACAGACTATGTGACCAAGGATGTCACTAGAATGAAGAGTGCAAATATGAGCAATGAATAAGCATCTGTAAGATGCACTACTTAAGATACTTTGTGAATGATGGGAAACTGAGAGAAAGCTGATGTTTTCAAATCAGAGATTGCACATGTAAAAAGATTTAATATAATGCAAGATATAGGAAAGCATCTCCCTTGTACAAAGAGGGAAACTGATATTCATTTGATGTGTTGATGAAATGTCCAATATGAAGACCAAGAATTAACTTTTGTCAGATAATTGAAGTACCCGGTGAAAAAACTTACCAGACACATTTCCATTTCCCTTGTTTCTGTATCAGTACCAGATTCTGACAGCGAGTCATATCGTAATCTTGAACTGGCAACAAACTGATGGTGTCTTTGTTCCCGACGAGCAGAATCAACTAAGGAGTCTTCACTCTCTGACATCATGGGCAAGTCATCACTATCCTGGTAAAAGTAAAAAGAATTTCTGAAGATTGCAATAAAAATGTTCTAAATATCTAGCTATCTATCTCTCAATATCTATCCATCTATCTATCCATAAAAATTTAATTTCCAATTCCATGGGGTATATTAAATACAAAATGCCTCTTATATCTCTCATACACATCCTCAAGTCATGCACTGTGAATTAAAGTGAAGCATAAACTCTCTATCTGTCTACCTATCTATTGACAATACTACACTCCCAATCTCATGAGGTAGATTAAATACATAAAATCTCCTTAACACCTCTCGCACACATTCTCAACCCCTGCCTTGTGTGTTTAACTGAAATAGACTTATAAATGTTTAAAAGAACTTCTCAATTTCTCACTTTACACCATATTTTGATTAATCTGTTGAGCCCCAAGTCTCCACAGCTGTGTGCTGAAAAAGTAATGGTATTGGAAATACTTGGTTTAAAAAGAGGGACATATATAACAATAAGTATGTGAGTAGGAGAAATGGTCAGTGGGGATTACCTGATTACACTCCAAGATATCTAAAACACTCCACTTCCTCCAATTTTTCTCTGTTCAAACTCACATACCAACTAACTTGTCCCTCAACCCTGCTGAACCTAATAACTTTCCTCTAATTCACATTTACTCTCAACTTTCTCCTTTCACATACTTTTCCAAACTCAGTCATCAACTTCTGCAGTTTCTCACTTGAATTAGCAACCAGTGCTGTATCATCGGTGAACAAAAATTGACTCACTCCCCATGCCTCTAATCCCCTGCTCTCCAGAGCTCTTGCATTTACCTCCCTAACCACCCCATCCACAAACAAATTAAACAATCATGGGGACATCACATACCCTTGCCGCAGACTGACCTTCACTAGGAACCAATCACTCTCCTCTCTTCCTACTTGTACACATGCCTTACACCCTTGATAAAAAATTCTCACTGCTTCTGGCAGCTTACCTCCCACACCATATATTCTAAAGACCTTCCACAAAGCATCTCTATCAACCCTATCATATGCCTTCTCCAGATCCATGAATAACATATACAAATCCATCTGTTTTTCTATGTATTTCTCACAAACATTCTTCAAAGTAAACATCTGATCCACACATCCTCTACTGCTTCTAACCATATTGCTCTTCCCCAGTTTGCTGCTCTGTACATGCCTTCACCCTCTCAATCCATACCTTCCCATACAATTCTCCAGGTATACTCAACAAACTTATGCCTCTGTAGTTTGAACACTCACGTTCATCCCTTCTGTCTTTGTACAATGGCACTATACATGCATTCTGCTAATTCTCAGGTACTTCACCATGATCAATACATACAGTGAATATCCTTACAAACCAATCAACAACACAGTCACCTCCTTTCTTAACAAATTCAACTGCAATACCATCTAATCCTGCTGCCTTGCCAAATTTCATCTTCTGCAAGGCTTTCACCACCTCTTCCCTCTTCACCCAACCACTCTCCCTGACTCTCTCACTTCACACACCACCCCAACCAAAACACCCTACATCTTCCAATCTATCATGAAACACATTCAACAATCCTTCAAAATACTCACTCCATCACTATCTGTTATCACTTGTCCTCTTCACCGATGATCCCATTTGTTCTATCTTTCGCACATTATTTACCTACTTCCAAAATATCTTTTTATTCTACCTAAAGTTTAATGATACCCTCTCACCCTAACTCTCATTTGCCCTCTTTTTCAACCCTTGCACCTTCCTCTTGACCTCCTGTTACTTTCTCTAATACATCTCCGAGTCATTTGCATTCCTTCCTTGTAAGTATTATCCACACACCTCTCTTTTCTCTTTCACCTACTCACTACCCTTTCTAATCTGCCCACCTCCCAACTTTCTCATGTCACATGCATCACTGCCAATGAGAGGGAGGGTTCTGGCAGTAACAGTACCTGCCCCTCCTACGACCCTTCCCTCTCTGTGAGACCTTCCTCTTTTTCTATTCACTATACCAAGATTCGTGTTCTTTCTAGTAACCTCTCCTCAGTTGAACACCATCTGTCAAGTACCTCTCCGAATATCTTACTTCTGTCCGAGAAACAGTTGTCTACTGATGTTCTCACCAGTCCCTTTTTCATATCTAACGATTAGATCCACTCATGATTCTAGTTCAAAGGTGGTGTTCGTGCTTACTCCACCATAAACACATGTTGTATGCCTTAAGGACCCTGAGTCTCTAAACTTTGATGTTATGTGGCTCAAAGTCTGTCTCCCTACTACCATACTTGTCCTCTGTTCTGCCTATTGCTCTCCTAATTCTACAAATTTCATAGCCTTCTTTGACTATCAAAACTCCTGCCATGAGACTGTGACATCCTCTCACCCACAAGCCAAGATCCTTTACCTTTGGGATTTCAAAAATTCACCAAAGGGAATGGTTGAATTCCTCCCACATGGACAGTGGAGGGATGGAAGCCCTCATGTTCCCCATTCTTAATGATTCAGAGCAAATCATCTCCCACACTACCCATGTACCTGACTGCTGTGACCACTCTCCTAATATTTTGGATTTGCTTTTCATCTCTAGTCCATCTTGCTGTAAATACACAATCTCAACCCCAATGGCATCTTCTCTAGCAGCCCCTTCTAAACATAAATACCGGAATCCTGAACAAAGCTGACTGGAATAACTTACATAACTTCTTTTCTGACTTTCCTTGGGTAAATTACTGTTTCTCATGTGGTGATGCTTCTGTCTCCAACAAATGCATAGAAGAGGTTATTCTTGTGGGAATGGAAGCATTTATCCCCTCTTCCTCCAATCCATGGTTCAACCGTTGCTGTTCTGCAGCCATTCAGACAAGGAATTAGGCATAACGGGCTTGGAAAAACTCTCCTTCCTCTGGCTCCCATTCAGCTTTTATCACTGCCCATAATCGCTGCAAGCATGTTATACGAGAGGTAAAGTGTTCCTTTATTCCAAGGAAGTACGATAACCTCTCCTCATCATCCACTGATAGTCTTTCTGGTCTTTAGTTAAGGACATCTCTAACAACTTCTCTCGCTCTACCTTTCCCTCACTTTTCTGTTCTAACGGTATAGCTGTCTCTCCCGTTAACAAAGCAACTCTCTTTGGTTCCTGTTTCTCCTCTAACCCCACCTTGTTTGACTCTAACTTTCCCTCACCCCCTGATGCTCCTCTTACTAATCTTATGCCTCTTCCTACAATCTCTTTTCGGACTATCCGAAAAGCGCTTCTTTCACTGGACACAATCAAGGCATCCATCCCCATGTACTGAAAAGGTGTGCCTCTGAACTTGCACCTGTGCTTGCTCGTCTATTCCATTTCTGTATAAAAATCAAAACTTTTCATTCTCCGTAGAAACATGCTTTGATACATCCCATCCCTAATAAGGGTGACTGTTTCGATCCCTCTAACTATGGTCCTATTGCTCTGGCATCTACTATTTCCAGATCCTCTGAATCCCTCCTCAATTCCCATATCCTTAAACACCTTAAAAATCACAGTCTTCTCTCTGATCACAAGTATGGCTTCTGTAAGGTGAGATCCACTGGTGGTATTCTTTTCTATCTTACAAATGTCTGGTCATCATCCCTGAAAGATTTGGGGAGTCATATGTAGTTGCCCTTGACATATCTAAGGCTTTTCACAGGGCGTGGCATCAGAGTCTCATCTCTAAACTCCCCTCTTTTGGCTTCCTTCCCTCATTTTGCTCCTTGATATCTAGCTTCCTCTCTGGCCGATCTATCTCTGTGGTTGCTGATGGATCAGCCTCCCACCTTTTCTCCATCAACAGCAGTGTCCTCAAGGTTCTGTCCTATTTCATACACTTCTCTTTTTCAACAATATCCTCTCCTCCACAAATAATCTAATGCACTCATACACTGACAACTCAACACTGCATTCACCCACATTCTTCAATTTTGCTCCCTCTTCTCTAACTCGATCTGCATCTCATCTTGACAAAGCTTCCTTAATAAACTCAGACTTGGGCAGAATATCTTAGTGGAGCACACAATCTTGTCAAGTTTAATGCCTTCAAGACCCAATTTCTATCCATCTCTCTATCAAAAACTCCTCACAACTCTCATCTTTCCTTTGACGGTTCTGTAATTCCATCTCAACTCAATGAAATTATTTGGTATTACTGTGACATCCTCTCTTTCTTGGAAACCCCACATTAAGGGAATAGCTAAGTCTGCCTCTAAGAAACTGGATGTCCTGTTTAGATGTCAAAACTTCTCTTCTGAAGGGATTGATTTGTCCTTGTATGGAGTACTGCTCTCACATTTAGGATGGTTCTAACTGTTTCTTTACTAGGCAGAATTGAGTCAAAAGCAGTCCAACTTGTAAACTGTCCCAGGCTAACTTCCAAACTTGACCACCTTGCCCTGTGCTGCAATAATGATTCACTTTCCCCCTTCTATAGGTATCACTTTGGTTTTTGCTCCCAGGAGCTGGCTGCTTGTGTTTCCCCCACCACTAGCTAGACTACACAATACTTGGCAAGCTGCTGCATCACATGATTATTGTGTGGCCATTGGCAACTCAAGAATGGGCCATTTTGATACCTGCTTCTTTCCCTACAAGTTGAAGCTTTGGAACTCTCTACTTTCCCATGTCTTTCCCAATAACTATGACCTGGCACATTTCAAAAGGCAGGTCTTTCACTTTCTCAAATAATCGTAAATACTTTCCCTTATCTTTTCTTTTTCCGTTTCACAATTCTCTCCATATTTGAATTAAGGCTTGGCTTTGATGTGGACTTAAGTCCATGACTGGAGTCTTTAACATAAAAAACCCACTCACATACACATATATATACACACATACACATATGTATACATACTTTATCTATTCATTTATTATACTTGATCGCTGTTTCCCACATTAGTGAGGTAGCGCCAGGAAACAGACTAAGAAAGATCCATTCACTCACATACACACATATATACATACATGCATATATATGCATGATACATACATATACCTACCAACATATACATATATACATACATATACATACACCTGCATATACACATAAATACACATACATATTCATAATTGCTTACCTCCATCCATTCCTGACGCCACCCCGCCCCACAGGAAATAGCATTGCCACCCTCTGTGTCAGGAGGTAGCGCCAGGAAACAGATGGAAAGGCCATATTCACTCACACTCAGTCTCTGGCTATCATGTGTAATGCACTGAAACCACAGCTCCCTATCCACATCCAGGCCCCACAGACCTTAGATATTCATATACATACACATACATATATACAAATGTACATATTCATACTTGCTCACTGTCATTCATTCCAGATGCCATGCCACCCAACAGGGAACAGCACAAATGTATGAAAGAAAAGAAAAAACAATGATAACATATACATTCTCCTTTTCTCCCCCACACCTGATTGCCGCTCCCTGCTTTCATCTTTTATTTCTTCATATGAAATATGCAACGCTATATGTTCTTTTATTTGATACTTATTAGTCATTTCTTGCAATAGCAAAGTAGCATCAGTAAGAGATGAATCAATGGACTCATTCAGTCACATTCTCTAACTGTCACATGAATCTGCATCAAAACCACAGCCCCCTACTCAACCAGGCCACAAAGACATCTCCATGGTTTCCTCCAGCCACTTTATATGCCCTGATACAGTCCTGTGACAACATGTCACCCTTGAGTGCTCAAAACCTTTTTCTATTTCATCCTTACTTCTCAAATTCTGTATCCCGTTTCCTCTTGTCCTCTCAACTTCTGACATATCTATCCTTTTTGTCAGCCTCTCCTTACTTATTCTCGCCACATACCCAAACAATGCCGGAACCAACTCTCCTTGTCCTCTCAACTTCTGACACATCTATCCTTTTTGTCAGCCTCTCCTTACTTATTCTCGCCACATACCCAAACAATGCCGGAACCAATTCTCCAGTTCTTACAATCATACTCTTCCTATCACTACATCTCTCCCTTACCCTATCATTTCTTACACAATCAACCCTCCTCATACCATATATTGCAGTGAAACATTTCATTTCTGACACCTTCACCCTTATCAGTACATTATCATCCAGAGTCCATGCCTTGCATCCAAACAACACTGTCAGGACTATCATGCCTTTAAACATGACCATCTTTGTTCTCACAGAAGGTGACCTCTCTTTCCAAACACATTCCTCCATGCTGCCAGGAATTTCACCCAATTATCCACCGCTTTTCCTATTTCTAACCCTCTTATACCTGACTTTATATCCCCCTTGGATTTTGTTTCCTATACTGAAATTCTCCCTGCCACTTTCTCCATCCCTAAGTATAAACTTCCTCCCTCATTCCCATGTTTTGATGCCATTCTTTTAAGTACTTCTTCCATTTGTCAACGATCTTGTCTGATTTAAATGAAAGTATCCTACTGCATCTCTTAATCATTTACTGCTACTCCTGATCCTCCTCTCTTTTTGCACTTTCTTCCAATAAATCATGTTCCACAACATTTTCACTCAATTCTTTCAAATCTATCTATCTATCTATCTATCTATATCTCTGATGCCCAATTCCCTCCTGGAACACCCATCAAGGGGTGGCCACGGCAAAAGAGTCTCCACTTATCCTTACGTGCCTCCCTCACACACCATTCCAAGCATTCTTCCACTATTTGTCTCTCTCCAGTATTCCTCCACCCTATTTGCCCATATCACAGGTGGTCTTCCATTAATACCAACCCCTTTAATAGTACTATTATACACTCTCCTTGTAAACTCCCTCTCTTGCATTCTTTCCACGTGCCCAAACCACCTCAAAGCATTACATTTCACCCATTCTACCGCTCCACAATTTATCTATTCCCTTTGCATTATTTGCTATACCTCATCTCTCATACACCCCTTCATTTCTTTCTTCATTCCATCCAGTCATACCACATGCTCTTCTCAAATGGCTCATTTCCACAGCCTGGATTCTTGACCTCTGTGACTCATTCATGTTCCAGCTCCATTTAGGGTTGGGAGGACTATGCTGTCCCTTAATCCTCTCTTCACTTCCATACTTATATCTCTACCCTTCATTATTCTATTAAGTGACCCAATGACTCTTCTACCCTGTACTACTCTCTTCCTTATCTTTCCTTCCATATCACTACACTTACCCAAGACAGCTCCTAGATACTTAAATTCTCACTTCTTCCAGTCTTTCTCACCCCATATCCAAAGCACAATTAAGTATACTTATTTTTCACTCTATATGCTTTTACAAAATCTATACTTTCACTCTGTTTCCTTTCAAACACCATTACTTTACTTTTACTTGCATTTACCTTCAGTCACTTATGCTTACACACATTATAAAACACACTTACAACCCTCTGCAAATCCTCTTCGCTCTAAGCAAACAACACCGTATCATCCGCAAACAGGCTTGCCACTAGCCACCATATCTCAATGCCACACTCCATCTCTGAACCCCCCTTTCCTAGTTTTGCTTTCATCTCTCTTTTATCACTCCATCCATACATATATATCAAAAAGCTATAGTGACATCACACAGCCCTGCCTTACACCTACATGTATCTCAGAACTTTCACTCAACTCACCTTACACTCTTACACGCACATTTGCTCCTCTACAGAAGGCTTTTACACCATCCAACAGTTGTCCCCCTATACCATACATCCTTAACACATCCCACAAAGCATTCCACTCGGCTCTGTCATACGCTTTCTT
Source organism: Panulirus argus (assembly GCA_038088735.1). NCBI lineage: Eukaryota > Metazoa > Arthropoda > Malacostraca > Decapoda > Palinuridae > Panulirus > Panulirus argus. Next base: position 17,822 of record JAYMFT010394012.1, read on the forward strand.
CAGATCCTTTAAAGCTGCATACAACTTCTTATCTTTCGCTAAATACTTTTCCCACGGTCATCTTTACTACAAAAACCTGATCCACACATCCCCTACCTTTCCTAAAACCCCATTCTTCTTCACTTATTCTGCATTCAGTCACTTCTATCACTCTGTCAATTACTATTCTTGCATTCACTTTTCCTGGTATAATCAACAGACATATTCCCTTAAAATCATTACATACATCCTTAGCACCTTTTTCTTTGAATAAAGGAATGATAATAGCTTTCACCCAATCCTCAGGCACAACTCTTCTGTTTCCATGCTAAATTACATATAAGATGCATCCACTCTATTACACTTTGTCCACCATACTTCAACATTTCAGCAGTAATCCTATCCACTCTAGGTACCTTTCCTACTTTCAGCCTCATCATTGCATGTCTTACCTCCCCCTTTACTATAAGCCCCTGCACATGTATCCTCTTCCTTCCTTCCTCCATACCCATGTATGTAACAAATGCTGCCTCCCCTTCTCCCACATTCATCAGTTCTTCAAAATACTCTTTCCATCTTCCTTTCACTTCCTCATCAGCACCTCTTTCCTTTTTCACCTCTTTCCAGTATAGTTTCTTATTATCCTGAAACATTTCCTTTAACTTTCTTCCAAAATCTTCATCTACTCTTTCTTTACTTTCCTCTATCAGCTCTTTCTTCCAAAATCTTCATCTACTCTTTCTTTACTTTCCTCTATCACCTTCTTAACATTCCACTTGCATATTTTGTATTCTTACCACATCCTTTGCTGAACTTCTCCTGGTACATTCCTATTGAGTAATCTATCATATGCCTTCTTCTTCTCGTTCACAGCATTTCTAATCTCTTCTGTCCACCATACATTGCCCTTTTTATTCCTGTATCTCGCTACCTTGTATCCAACTACTGATTCTACAACCTTTAATTGTACTTCTCTAAACTTTTCAAACACATCACTCACACATGACTTCATTCCTACAGTCACTGCACTTCCATCTAAGCTTTCAATTACCTTCCTTTCATACTCCTCCCTGTATTTTTCCTGATTCATCTTCTCATTTGCCAACACTTTTACCTCTCCATTCTTCCTTACATCATACCTCCATTTCTCCCTGATCCTCATCCCACAAGAACTGCGAAAAGGTCAGTCTCTCCAAAGAATCCTCTCACGACTCTAGCATCCAGCACAGCCTTTCTTAATCTTTCATCCACTGCCATATAATCAATCAAAGCCTTTTGCTCTTCATTTCCATTATTCCTTATCCATGTATATCTGTGGATCATCTTGTGATGAAAAAAGGTGTTTGCAAGGAATAAACCCCTCTCAGCACAATACCCACATGATAGCTTCCATTCTCATTTACTCCAGGCACTCCCCATTTACCAACTACTTCACCAATTTCATCACATCCCACTTTCGCATTTATGTCACCAAATATGACTGCATTTCTTTCATTCTCAAAACCATTTATACAGTCATTTAAATTTTTCCAGAAAAGCTTCAATTCATCCTCACCAATGACAGTCTTCATATTCGCAGCTGCATATACACATACCCATGCATACTTCACAATCCCAATCTTTCCTTTCACCCACACTATTCTTGATCCATTCCATC
>JAYMFT010394023.1:0-19457 GCA_038088735.1 Panulirus argus
CTACCTCGCTGACGCGGGAAACAGCGATCAAGTATAATAAATAAAAATAAATAAATATATATATATATATATATATAAGTATAAATAAATGAATATATATACATTAGAAGGAGTATTGAATACAACATAAGAATTTGGTTAAGTTCAAGAGAAAACCTCATCAATGTTTTGCAAGGAGTAATAAAACAGAAGATGTAAAGATAAAGAATGATTGAAATGAAGGAAAATGTAGAAAATGAGAATTAAGTTATTTTAAGACAAGATTATATTGAATGAGGGCCAGGGATTAGGAGGCACTTTATGAAATTGGAAACCATATTCTCCATGAAAGTAAACATTACTGTAAACTGCAAGCTGCCAAAATATAAAATTGGAACTGGCAAGAAAAAGAAAGCAAAGTTTTCGAATGAGACCTGCCAATTGTTTGTTAATTCCAGTAGAAATAGCAGTTTATTAAATCCACTACTGTTGATATGGGTACAAGCCACAGTTTATGTTGCACTGTGTCACACTTTACTATCGATTTATACGTCAGTTACTATGTGCATTAATTGCTTTATTACAGGATGCGAGTTATGGAAGTAGGGACAACTACCTGAACATGAAATCACCAGACATAGTAGGGTACTCTCGAGCAAGTATGACTTCAGACACTAGTCAATCCTTAGAAAACCCACTAATAGCATCCAACCCTCACTACCTTCCAATGAACTCAGCACGAGGATCCCCAAGTCCTATGAATGATGTTTTCAGTCCAAGACCAAATGAAGCCAACAGGTTAGTAGTGTATCTTATTGTTTAGTATTACTTAGCTTAAAAATTAGGGGTTGACAAAAAGAATAAGAAAATAAATTTAACTGCTGAACTGTGGGACATGAATTGTGAAATAAGGTAACAATGGTAACACTACCACTTACAATTTCTCACTGCAAAACTTAATAATTCATGGAAGTTGTTCACAAGATATTCCACACCCAAGTTCCTTTGGTATATATATTTTTTTTAATATCACAAGTGATCCAACCCTTTTTGCCCCTTCTAATTTTTTTCCAACTTATTCAGTATTCCTCTTTCCATGTGTAAACTGCCGCTTTCTATTCACTCCTTGATTCTTTAGTATATTCTGTTTATGTTAGTGTATTTCTTTTCTGTAGAAAATTTTGTAGAAACTTTAAATCTTTTTCAAACAGTAATAGGGCTCTGTGGGCAGTAAAGAGAGAAAACAGTACGAGGAAATTATATGGCAGGGAATGCAAAGCTGTGGAGTGATAGAGTAGGTGAATCAAAATACTTTGAGTGGGTTTTGTCATTGAAAAAAGATGGGGAGTTAACAAGAAGAGATAATGACTACAATTAAAGGGGTTGGTGTGAGAGGAAGACCTCCTGTGACATGGGGAAATAAAGTGGAAGAATACTGGAGGGAGAGAAAAGGGGGAAGAATGTGTGGAATGGTGTATGCGAAGGAGAAAGAACAGGGAAAAGTGGAGACCGGTTTGTGGTGGCCACCTCCTTGATGGGAGTTCCTGAGGGGAATGGGCATCAGAAATATAGATAGATAGATGGAGGAAATATGTAAATAAGGGGTTGAGACAATAGTTCAAATAAAATGAAGAGGTGTTTAATTAAGTTATAGTAACAAAAAAGAATAACTGGAGAATTGTAGGTGAGGCACTAAAGGATAAGAAGTGGCACTGGAGTTCTTTAGTTATGAAGACTCTTTTGCTGTGGCCACCCCTTTAAGGGAATTCCAATAGGAACAGGCATCAGAGATATAGATAGATAGAATGTAAGTGAATGGAATGTGCCCCAACTAAAGTTGCAGTGGAAGATAGTGTGAAAGGGTTTTAGTGTATGTGGGTAGTGATATTATCCATTAATGTGAAAGATGACAAAGGTAAGTTCAGGAAGCAAACTCCAAGGGTGAGGTGAAAGCATTTCGATTTAGTTTTTACGTACAGGTTCTCCAGTCTTAATCCAGTGGGACCAAGCACTCTTTGGATTTTAGAATTTTTCCAATTATAGATACTAATCTTTCCTATAGGGATTCCATTTTTAAATGTTATATATGTAAATGTACACCACATGAGACATAGAAAGATTTATTTATTGCCCACACCCAAATTTCATCCTTGTTATTGCTCGTCACTCTGACGTGTAATGCATATTAAGGATAATCTTGACAGTTATATATATCAGGGCTACTAAAATGGCAATCCACTGGCGAGATTTGATGCAGACCCCAATCTCTCCTATCTCTGTACAGTTATTGGCTTATAAGAAAGAAAAAAAAAACATTAGACAATTTTACAGTATGTATGTAATTTGTTGCATTTCATGAATTGTTTCTTGTATTAACATATTAAAATACTTTTTCCAATTATTTTGAGAGCCCACATCAGCCTGAAATAAACTGTAATGTATACTCTTATTTATTATTAAGTTATTTTAAATTTATTAAGTTATTTTGAATGAACTCTTTCATCCACACCTTTGCCACTTAGGAATTTTGAGTGACTGGACCTTCAGTAATATCAAGTGATTAGCCCTGATATAGATGATAAAATTATGGAAACTGAATGTTTGTTAAATACCATTATAAGGGCAAAACAAGGACAAAAATCACTTAAATGATTGCAAAGTGCTTAGAACATCATCATCTCAAATTCCAACATCAGAAATTCATTTAAGTGAGAAATGTAAATATGCAACCGTTTGGATTTTTGGTATTATTTTTGGGCTGTGGATTTCCAAATGAGATCTACCTTTAAAGCCAGAGTATTCATAGTTACTGAGGATGGAAACATCTCAGAATGTAAGAAAGGGGAATTATTTCAATAAAGGTAAGGAAATGTACATGGAGAAACATGTCAGTTTGGGTATGGAACATATCCTGGGGTGTTATTTCAGTGTACAGTGGTTGTTAAAGAAAGATAATGCCCATCAAAAATTGATAATAAAGAGGTTGAGAGTGTACAGAAAGTAATTTTAAGATGTTGCATTTGCATGAAGAAGAATGATTAAGAAAATATTATGAAGTTACAGAAAATGACTGTTAATGGAGAATAAAAGTAGAGCAAGGTTTACTTGCAGGCAAGTGTAGCTATAAGTAAGTAGTATGTAGGAGTATACACTTTCAAACATTTCAAGGTTTACTGTGATATGAAGTTGTTATATTATGGTAGGTTGTGAAATATGTTTAGAATATTGTAAACCTAACATCTACTTTCCCTTCCTACTGCCAAATACAGATTCACTTTTGCACAAAAACAAGAGAATCCTTCAAGACTAACAGAGCTTCCAGAGGAAGAGGAACATATACATGTTGATCCTAGCAACGATACAGCTGACCAGTGTACTGAAAATTCATCTTTGATAAACAGTGGTTCGAGAGAGAGATTAGAAGATGACCTTTCAGATCACTCTAATCATTCATACTTAAATCAGATTCCCAAAGAGGAGGCTAAATCTCTAAACATGAATGAAAATAAAAGTGAAGTTTCATATGTGAACTTGCCAAGTCCTAACTCTGATTATTGAAATGTTTAGGAAGGTTTTTTCTTATGAAGAGTTTAAATGTTCAAAATGAACTAAGTAGTGATAAAATGCTGCCTCTAGCATTCCTAATGCTAAAGTGTACCTAAGATTAAAATAAGGTTAATTTTTTGAGGAAACTGTTGGATTAATTACCTATTAAGAGAAATTCTCTGGAAGTATATACATGATTGTGGTGTGCTAATTTTGTACATATGAAAATCAGTTTAGAAGTGCTAAAAAGTGTTTTATTGTGCTAGAGAGGAAGACTCAAATGTTGCAAGAGAGAGAGAGAGAACTGAGCAAGGGATGTCTCCAGCTTTGGGGATGCTCCCTAGATGGTTTATGTCACCCATGAGGGATGGCTGTGTCATAGTGACTCTTCCTAACTCTAGCAACCCTCTGCACCCACTACCTCAGCCAACCTGCTTATGACTATACTGTAAGTAAAAAAGGATGATAAAACTCCAGAGAGGGAACATAACTGTGTTAGTATCTCTAGATCTCTCTTTCCAACAAAGAAAACAGTTTTTCATTCTTCAAAAATTATATTTCTCTGCTTAAGGTCCAGTTCACAACTGTTGTAAGAGCATGTCCTTAATAAAGACAATGGGAAAAGCAGAAGGGTAAAAATCATGATAACAGACACATATCTCATTTCACAGAGCTTCCTGATCTTGAACAGAAAGAACCAGCACTAAACATAGAACACTTTACAGTGAAGCACATATGTTTCGGGTGTTGCTCTGAGGTGTCTGGGTCAAATTACAATAGCCTTGGTTAGTATAACAAAGGATCATTTCGTTACTATCATGAGCTTTGAATAAGATGCCAAGATGGGAGAGGTTGATGGCCTCCTTCCTCAAAACAAAGATTCTCATTGACAGTGGAATATTTGACACCGAAGACAAAAACAACCAATCACTGTGAAAGGCCCCAGTACACGTAGGGAAGTCCAACAGCATATTTTCGAGGTATAAACAATGATGAAAAGGAGACATTTTCTGTGATATAATAAATGGCTTGTACCAAAAATGTTTATCTTATTCATATTTATGAACTTGAGAGGAGCAAGCTCCACCCAGGTGAGACCTGGCTGAATCATTGAAGGCCATCCTTCTGGGATTGTATGTTTAGTTCACTTGCGTGCTTGCCAGAAATGAGAAAGATGAGGAAAAGACTCTATAGTAAGGTGTGACAAAAAAGAATTCATAGAAAAAGTAGGGATCTTGATGGACCTCCAAAACTTGAGCTAGATACTCACTCCAGTCAAAAAGGAGTCACTGGCTTTAGAAGGGAAAAAATTCTCTAGGTCTTGCACAAAAAATACAAGTACCAAAATCAAAACAATGAGGATACTGAAGAGCACACATATGATATTCAGCAGTGACGGTGGCCAACTGGAAATAATGGGAAAAATGCACCAAAGGATTTCTGTAGATACACATTGTGTGAAACACTTGAATAAGTATGCAGAGACTAGTCATATTTCTTTATGTACTGGGTACACAGAAAAACACTTTTAAGACTGGAGGATATGATGCTTGGACATGGGGAACAGATGAGAATGATATGCTGGAGAAGTGTTAAGAGAATCCAGACTGGGACTAGACAAAGCCTGGTGAAAAGTGAGTGTCCTGGACAGAACCATTAAAACAAGAATGCGAGGTCCAACTCTAGCAACTTGTGCTGTAGGGCTTAATTTTTTTCAATGCATATGTGAAAGTATAGCAAGGATGATTTAACTCTAAAAACTAAGGACCTTCTGGAGAACCAGACATAAAAAGCTTTATAGAAAGGGAAAGGAGAACCTCCAACAACTGCCTCCAGCTCTGCAGCTTGTTGATCCAGATTATGATGGTAAATATTGTTCTTGCTGACAAACAAGTCCACGTTTGAAAGGACCAGCAGATTCATGATCCTGGCCAGTCGTCCATTCTGATTAGTAGACGTATCAACCTACCAGTTACTAAAATCATTAATTGGGAGGCTAGAACCTAGATGCCTATCTACAGACTTAGGATGGTAAATATTGTTCTTAGTGATAAACAGGTCCACCTTTGGATGGACCAATAGATACATGATCCAAGGAAATAACTCCCTGGCCAGTCATTCACTCTAACAAGATGATGCATAAATCTACCAGTTGTTAAAACCATTAATTACGAGGCTAGAACCCAGATGCCTATCCACAGACTTGCAAGTGTCCTACCATCAAAGCCAAAGCCAAAGAGTAGTCCATCACAAAAGTAACTTCATTTCCCTTATGTAAGGGGACCTTCTGAGAAAGAAAGGGGGATTAGTGGCTACCTGATGATGAGTTAAAGCTTTAGCAGAAGCAAGATTGGCTCCAACCTGACCATTCAAGAGAAGGAACCCCCAGCTGGAGCTTGAAGAATCCATCCACAGTAGTCGCATAAGAGCCCACAGAAACCAGCCCAAGTCAGGAAAAAAGATTTGTTAGTGAGAGGGACAAAAAATAAAAAAATCAATCAAAATGCCACTGCAATGGAAAGGGAAGAATATGCCAGCTAACTGACAAGAGCTTACCCCTTCCCTAGAGAACTTATGCTAAATGAAGGAAAAACAGAAAAAATAGTAATACAAACAAGCAGGCAAAAATCAGAGTACAATACCCAAACCCTCAAAAAGAGAAAAAGTAAAAGAATGCATATCAAACCCATGATTGGGCAGCAGCAAAGCACAAGGAACAGATGTATTGCAAGGTCACTTGGTGGCTTGACTGCAGGTAGAGTTTTGGTGGTTTCTGAAGGGAGTAGGAGAGATCCACCATGATTGAAGGCCGTCCCTCTGTAGAGGTGACCTACGTTATATAGGGGAATCCTTAGTTCAGCTCTCTCGTTCTCTCATACGTCAACTGTAACTCAACTCTCATAAAAGATGTACAAAGTCCATTAATCAAGACCTTTAGATTATTAGTTTTCTGAGTGCTGCGTAATGAACTTGTATTTCCCGAAATGTAAACTGAAAACTGCAGGTCCATTCCCTCCATTGCAGCAGTGAGATACTCTCATTGTGTGGTATTTGTGATTTGTGTATGTCAGAGTTAACAAAGAACACTGATGGTTTTGAACCGTGCAGTATAATGCACTATGTACAGTATTATGCTTTGTAATATACAGCTATGACCCCAAGACATATTTTGATGTGAACATTTTAAATCAGTGTGAATTGCTACCTACAGTATAGTAATCCTGCAATATGAGATTATGATGTACTTAAAGTAAAGTGTGCCAATAATATATGAATGTAGATTAAGATGGATGAAAGGATTTTTACTTTTCTTAATTAAAGAATGTATTAATGATAGAACTGATTAAGTTCCATAACAATGGTGTATTGAGGAGGTTTTGCATCTGATACACTGCTGTATGATGGGTAATGTATTATATAGTGATAGGGAATTACTTTGTACAAACTGTATAGGTAAATTTAATACATGTTGTAATGTGCTACATTTGAGTGATATATGTAAACACCAATAATATGGTGCAGTTATTTCCTCTATGAGAATTTTTAATAACCTTGTGTACCCATTCCAAAAATTTTAACCAGTTCTTGCAACACTTGTCTCAATATAAGTGTAAGGGTATACCAAAGACTGATCACCACATTTTACAAGGTATTTTCTTTTAAACTGAAGAATATCAGAATTTGCTATAACGTAAAAACAAAATATAGTTTGTAATTATATTTTTCATTCCTCATTCTCTTTACAGCATTAACTCTGCTGGTTCACATTAGAACTAACTCTGCTAGTATGCAGACTATTCTTCAATGAATACAACTTCTTGCTTCCTATTTCAACTCTCTGCCTTGAATGCAATTGTTATGGCAATCCTATTTGTGTCATATTCTTATTCTCAGGCACAGGTAAGTGGAAATTCATTTACACATGTGATATTCAAACTTATGAAGAATATTTCTTTCACAAGTGATTTGAGTGTACTTATGACTCTTCAGTGAGTGAAGGTGTGGAGAATATTAATCCACATTACTAAGAAAATTTTGAATGGACTACTCTACATAAGTATGATGAAAAATATCAAAGACTGAAAGAGATTTTAACAACCATACATTGTTCTTCCATAAGTGTAATATATCCACTGTTATGTGCATTTAGTAAATTCATCTCAACTACAGAAGATGGGTCATGGTGAAAAACTGTTACAGGAAACTTTGAATGAAAGGGTATTTGGGGTTAACAAATTACCAACCTATCATAAGAAAACTACACTAAAAGGATTGTGGAGGAAAACTATGATCCAGAGAATACTTCAAGTGACTTCAAATACATGGATAAGATACTCAAAAAGATTGAGAGACTGGAGCCCCACAACTGTAAGACTTCCTCCCTTATACAGATATATATACAGTAATCCCTCAATTTAACAGACTAATAGGGGAAGGGGTGTCTGTTAATGCTGAAAGTTCGGTAAATCAAATGTAACCATTTTTTTATACAATATACAGTTCACACGCTTACTTTTAACTCCTCTATCACTCAATGTCATTTTGAATTGTAAGGACTGCAACATTATTTGATGAATAAAGTCACAATTCTTTGTATACAACCTAACCGCACAATAGCTTGAGACAGATGTAGACTGAAACAAAGCCAGTATACCCCACACTCCTAAAAACAAGTGCGATATGAAATGCACATGTTGCGGCATTTGAGATTTTTTGATTTTTTAAAATTTTTTTAAATTATTATTTGCTCGGTCCGTTAAATCCAAAATCTGTTATATCGTGGTCTCTTAAATCAAGGGTTTACTGTACTGTACATACTTTAGTAATAGTGTCTTGAGTACAGGTCGACCCCTGATTTTCAGCCCAAAATATCCATAGTATTTCGCATACTGAACTTCATCTCATGTAAGTTGAACCTAGTTTTTGTGGGATAGCAGAACATCGCCTAGAAATTAAAGTACTAGTTGTGACCCTGCATGTAAATTTTGAGGTGAGGAAGTCTTGCTTTTATAGTGCTATGACTTTTTTCCCAGGGAAGGAGTGCAAATGATTGGAAGATGTGCAAGACAAAACAGCAATTCAAAAGAAAGATGCAGGGGCTCAAAAAGAGAGCATATGAGAGTATGATAAAAGATATCAAAGACAGGAAAATATTTTATCAACCATACATCATTCCACCATTACTGTAACAGATCTACTGTTGTGTGCACTTTATAAATTCATCTCTCAACCATGGAAGATGGGACATGGTGAAAAACTTCCACAGGAAACTGAGTAAGAGGGTATTAAGGGGTTGACAAAATAACCATGCTATCATTAGATAACCACACCAAAGTGAGGGCAAATGAGAGTTGGGGTGAGCAAGTATCTGCAAACTTCAGGGAGAATAAGATGATATTTTGAAAGAAGGTTAACAGTGTGAGAAAAACAAGAAAACTAATGGGAACATCATTCAAGGGGATAAATGGTGAAGGGGCAACCAGCAATGAAGAGGAGATTGAGTGAGTATTTTGAAATGATCGATAAATTTGTCTGATGGTAGGATGGCAGATGCAGGGTGTTTGGGTCAGGAGGTATGCAGAATGATAGAGTCACAGTAGGTGGTTTGGTGAAGAGAGAAGAAGTGGTGAAAGACTAGTGTAAAATAAAATATGGCAAGGCTGCTTGAGTGGATGGTATTGCAACTGAATTTCTTAAGACTAGGGGTGACTTAGTTGTTGATTTTTTAGGATTTTCAAAGTACATCTGATCATGATGAGGTGCCTGATGATTGGTGGAATGAATATATAGATAGAGCCACTATATGCAGGCCAGGAGGATAAAGATGAGTGTTTGAATTACAGAGGTACAAGTTTGTTGAGTGTACCTGTTAAGTTATATGGAAGTGGTAATTAAGAAGGTCATGACATACACAGACTGAGGAGGAACAATGTGGTTCCAGGAGTGACTCTATTCCCATGGCCATTCCCTTGAGCAAGTTTCAGTTAGGAACAGGCATTAGAGGTAAAGACAGACAGATATATAGATAAAGAAAGGATATGTGTCAGGTCTTTGCAATGAAGAATGTACATGAGAAATACCTAGAGATACAGAAGGATTTTTATGTGGCAAAGGTGCTCGGAGCATTGAGGAATGTTAGGAAAGAGAGGTTACTATCTAGGAGGGCAATAATGGGTCTAGAGAAAGTATAAGATTGTTAAATGAGTGTAGAAGTCAGTCTTCTCACACATGGAAAAGTCAGTCTCCCCATACAAATCTCATTTTTAATATTCAGTCAACTGCCCCATGCATTGATCTTTCAAAATGATTAATAATGAGACAAAATTATTTTTTTTTTTACATTACTCAAAAATGAGACCACAGAAGTTTCCTTCAGTTTTACCACAAGAATAAGTAGGTTACCATATTTTTATATTTGCTGTAACATCCTACAGAAGCAATATGTATAGATTCCCATGAACTTTCATCAAATAAATTATACTTAAAATAGTTTATTAAATATTACCATAACCAAACACAAATTGGCTGCTTTGTTGGCATGGGTGGATCAAATGTTATTTTGCCAAATAATTTATTCTGATACTGATATTCCCACAATTATATGGTGATAGGCAAGGGTTGAGAGACCTGGGCATACATCCCGTCACTAGTTAGGTTTCAACGTTTTAACCCAACACTTCATCAAGTCTTCAAGATGGCAAAAGGTATAATTTCTCCCATGACCCAAGCGGACTTAGTGCAATAAGAACTGATGTACTGTTATTCAGAAATGATATTCATAAACACTCCTATAAGAGAGTCAGCACATTCCTAAGTGAACTGAAAATGAAGCAAAATAGGAAAGTTCAAGTTTAGGAGTACCGCAAAAGTATGAATTTGGAAGAAATGCATATCAGTGGTTTCCTTATGGTTAGCAAAAGTAAATTCAACCGGTAAAGCATAATTTAAAGCATTGTTTTTGCAACAAGGTAGAATAATATAGAGCTTTATATTTTCAAAATTTACATTGCCATGTACCCAGCTATTGCCCAACTGTTCTTTCCTATGTTAGCAGAGTATTTTGAGGATACAGTAGCAAGTGTGGAGCAAAATTTGGTGCATTATGTTTAAAAATATGAAATAAGGAAAATGGGGTTTTATGTGTGTGTGTGTGGCGATACTCTTTCCTGTGGGGCGGGGTGGCATCAGGAATGGATAGGGGCAAGCAAGTGTGAATATGTACACGTGTATATGTGTATATGCATGTGTATGTATATGTATGTATATATGTATATCTTGATATGTATATGTATGTATTGTGCATATATGTGCATGTATGTATATATGTGTGTAAGTGGGAATGGGTCTTTTTTTGTCTTTTCTGGTGCTACCTCGCTGACGCGGGAAACAGTTATCAAGTATAATAAATAATGAATATATATATATATATGGGAGTATGGTGGTGTAAGGCCTTCTTCAGAGCCTGATCAGAGTCATATTTGCAGCATTAATTTATATGCTTTCACGAGATCAGGGAAGCTGATGTTTATTGTGTCTTCTGTGTGATTACATTGCTATCTCCCTGTTAATCAACCAGTATAACAGAGGATGATGACAATGTCCATAGCTCGTTTCCATAATTAAGCAATGTAAGGTAAAGCTCGGGTCCTAGATGAAGTTTGGGGATGCTGCCATTAACTAGACGGACGTCTTGATTAGAGTTCCTTTTATCTTTACCCTAACCTGGTCCTCACAACCCTCACTTTTTTTTTTTTTTTTTTTTTTTTTTTTGGGGGGGGGGGTGGAAGATAAAATATTTTATAAACCACACTCCCCTGTAAATCCCTTCAATATCCATAGTCCAGCGTTAATGACATTTCTAATGTTCCTGCAATATTATTTCGGCAAAATACCATTTAAGCCCCATTACCTTCCTCGGCACACCAACTTGCATAAATTCTCAAGACTTGCCTTTAATCCCTGATGTACTACATGACCATGGATGCCAGCTTACTGAACCTTAATAAACAACTATTTCAAATATATTTCAGGAATCATATACCATAGTCAACTAACTGTTGTTGGTGGCTCCAGAGGCAAAACTTCGACTGACGATGAAAAAAAAAATTGACCACAAATGGAGATGCGTCAATTCCTCGCTTGTGATCAGAGGACGATGGGCGGTGCATGATCAATAGAGCTCAACATACCTACATTTTCATCTTCAATGTCCATCTTGCAGCCTCTACATGTCTCCCGTCTTCTTACGAATGTTAGTTAAGAAGTGCAACTCCCACCCCAAGTCTTGGCAATAGTATTAGATAAGAAACGTAACTCGTGTGAACGTCGTCCTTAAATGTGAAAGTAATGGCGACCGATTTCATAACTTAGTACTGCTGTAGGTCACGAGATGGCGTTAAACTCGTCGACAAGGGAAATTTGTCTGCACTGCATATTCACAATTTACTACCGCTTGCACCCAGCAAAAAAGATGTCTACTTTTAACTCGCCCACAAATGCGTTGGAGATACGCCTTTTTTTTTTTTTTTTTGTCGTTACTGACGCCATGACCGTAGTTAAGTCTATGCGTCGTTACGGAGTATACATGCCATTAGATCTAATAATTTTGGAATATTACACCGATTATCGTAACCTCATGCATGTCGTTCTAGGGACGCTAACTTGAAAATCAATTACGTATCGATTTGAAATCGATATATATATATATATATATATATATATATATATATATATAATAACAATAATAATGTTTCCAAAGCCCCAGGAAAGATCAATAGTGGAAGGAGGGAAACTCCAGCGTAAAAGTATTACTATTACCTCTTTATGACTGAACTATTTGAACATTTACTTTGCCACACTAGTACTGCGGCGTCCGTGCTCTAAACTGCTGAAAGAAAAAAGAACAAAAATAGCTATTTTCTTAGAATGATTTTCTCCAACCACTAGTATTGACCAATATGATCTGTTCTCTCGTATTGCAACTAGCCATTATTGAGCGTTGGTTACTAAAGAAGCAACTTGCTATTGCTGGGGGTTAGTTACTTTGAAAGTAACTTGATATAAATGAACGTTAGTTACTTTAAACGCAACTTATTGAATCTATTGGTACAATACTTAAGACAGCTGAGTGACAGGGAAAGGCTTGGAGGCTTTAAATTTACCCACCTTGCGAGAGAGCAGAGTAAGGGGTGATCAGATCACAACCATTTTACGTTTTTTAGAAAGAGGAGGAATTTGTGGATGGTGAATAGTACTTTGAAAGATATAGGGACAGAGGTACGTACCAAAAAAAAAAAAAAAATTTTTTTGCATACGTTTCAGGGCTGCAAACGTCCGCTTTCCCGTGAAATATGAAATGGGCGAGTCCATCTTCATCCGCTCCGGCGAAAATCCTGATATTTCATTTAATGGCTCATTTCCTCTGAGACTGTGCGGTTGGATCGCGAAATATATATCTATATAAATCCGCATCAAATGACACGCATCGACGAATTTTCTATTACCACCGCGGCCGGAAAATGCCGATAGATGGCGTAATGGCCCTAATGTGATGGAGATGTCAGTATATATATATATATATATATATATATATATTCCTCCTCCATCTTTGTTTCACATCATAAATATATTAATCGTGCGGTACCGAGATTCCTCATTAGCCAAGAAAACCTGACCTATTCCTGGGGTACTGTAGGGAAGATCCTCACAAACGGCCATAACCGATTGGTTTAAGGCTAGGCTTCTTAAAACCGACATCCATGTTCAGGTAATCGAACACTCCGGTTATTTCGGACGGTCAGTTTCGCACATCCAGATTAATTTTACAAGACTACCTTCGTGTTTATCCGATGTCAGATCCTCTTCGTCCCGTTAATGGGCCATTGCCTCGTTAGGCCTCCAGTCTCAGCCAATCACAAACAAGGATTATTGACCCAGACGACCTCAATTGGCAGTCGAGACTCGTTTACTACAGTAGCCCTTGCCAAGGGTAGCCTTAGCCTTAGGTTTGCCAGGGGGTCCCAAAATCTTCGTAATAATTTGCGTTAAAGTTACTTGCTTAATTTAACACAACGGTAAATTAAGATTAGGTTAGCAAGAATACCTTTAGAAAGCTAGTTAGGGTTTGTTAGCTTAGGGTAGCTAGAAAGGTTTGGGCTAGGCTAACAAGACAGGTTAGGCTAGCAAGACTTTTTAGTTAGGTTAGTTAGCAAGACTGGCTCGTTAGGTTAGCGTGACTGGTTAGCTAGGCTAGCAAGAACTGTTACAAGTTAGGTTAGACAGCAAGAATGGTTAGTTAGCTAGGCTGGACTGCTGGAAAATTCTTTCTAGAAATTGATTATCCTAGTTGATTACGGTAGCCGTCAGCCAAGGCTGAACAGGATAGGAATGAAACCTCCCAAAAATATATACATATTTATACATATATATTTATATATATATATAAACTAAAATCTATGACATTTCTCCATGGTAAAGCCTCATCGAACGCTTTGAACAAACAGAAGGAAGACTCTCACAATTGTACCAGTCAAACATTGACACATGACACCTGTCAAATGCCTAGGCCCACACCTGTCAATAGAATTGATGAAATATGACAAGCAAACCTAATAGAAAAATAAATACGTGTGTTCAAGGATCATATTGCCTTTTTTTTTTTTTTTTCCTAAAATGATAGTAGTGATAAATTCCTGTTTTGAGAGAGAGAGAGAATGGCGGGAAATTCACAAGAGGATTTTTAATATCTGGTGAACGGAAAAGAGATTTGGTGGAAGGAATATTTCTTTTTTTCTGAAGGCGTGGGAACTTTTGAAGGACAGGAACGGGTTAACAGAAAGGGTTAATAATGGACAGAAGATGAAGTAGATGTATTTGATTAGCTGGGGACGACGACCCCTGTGAGAACGATAGGTACGACCCTCGGATAGGATAGCTCTGGCTTTTGACCTGAGAGGCCATTAAAACCCCAAAGGGTTGTCGTTGATCAAGGGTCGTATACGGTCGTGCTCAAGGTGTAGTACCGCCTCTCTCTCTCTCTCTCTCTCTCTCTCTCTCTCTCTCTTTCTCTCTCTCATTTACCTGCCTAAAAGACATCAGGCACCGTCATCTCCCTACCCTAATATATATAGTATATCTTTATCACTAGGAAACATATCATACAAAAAATATATATCTATTTAAACATGTCACATAGTTAAATGAAAAGGTCCGCCTCAATATGGGAGGTATATATAGGACCCACCTTTCCCCAGGGAGATTCCTCAGCTCTAAGGCTGCGCTCCGTCCAGTAGCAGGGAACTGAAGCCCATATATATGGCTTTCTACCAATATCCTTCCCACGTAGGGCAGGTAGACAGACCCAACAGCCAACACTTGGCCCCAAACCTCTACAAGTAAGCCAGTCTACCAAGGGCTACACCAATCTACGAGGGAGACTACAGCAAGGGTGGGGAGGAGGAGGCTTAACACAACTGAAACTTCCCCAAGTGGTGAAACTTCTTTGCCTTTCAGCTATAGTTTCAGCTTCAGTTTCAGCTCTACAAGAGGCAAACTTTGCACTTTGTTGACACTTGGAGTTCTGCTTTGACGTCTGTGGCCACCCACAGCAGGGGGATGGCGGCGGCAGCAGCAGCAGCGGCACTGTGCCATCTACAGCAGTGGGATGGCGGGAACAGCGGCACTGTGCCACCTACAGCAAGTGGTGGCACCGGCGGCACTGTGCCACCTACAGCAGGAGGACGGCGGCAGCGATGGCACAGGTGGCCTTGGAAGCCAGCGGCAGGAGACCTGAGAGAGCAGACAAGGTCATCAGGATGACCCTTGACCTCAGTCAGGTGATTATTAAAGTCTGAACGCCTGCCTCTTGTGTCATTGGGGGGAGGGGGGTCTAGGGGGGAGGTCACTAATGAACCGAGCTGGGGCGGAAATGTGGGGGGAGGGGGTGGTAATTGACTTCTTAACAAGGTAGTTAGCTTGACTTCCACACAAGGAGATAATAGGGCAAATGATATCACTGTATATATATATATATATATATATATCCTAATTAACCCCTTAAGCCCTTGGAGTTCATGGGTCAAACGCTATGGGTCATCCTACCCAAGGGCGGCAACATTGCGCTCAAAGGCCGTACTGTCGAGAGCTCAAGGGTCCTGCCTGACTTGAACTCCTTTCTGAAAACGACGTTAAACTTTGCAATAACTTCTTTCGTCACCATATTCATTAGCTTTCCTATAATTTTTATCATTTTCATTACTACTATTAATATTATTATTATCTTTATCATTATTATTATTATTATCATTGTCATTATTATTATTATTATCATGATTAACAATACTATTATTATTATTATTATCAATGTTATCATTATTGTTATTAGAACTGTTAATATCATTATTACCATCATTATTATTATTATTATTGTTATTATCATTTTTATTATTTTCATTATTATTTTCATTATCACTATCAATATTATCACCACTCTTTTTATCATTATAATTATATCATTATTTCTTCACTATTGTTATTATCATTATTATTATTATCATAATTTTGAAAATAGTTCCCAGTTCTGTGTTCTTTAACAAAAGTTAAGACACTTGTATTACAATATGCAGTCCCGGTCACAACAACAGTCACATACAACACGTATGTCGTGCAAACAACCAAATAACAACCGCTTGAGCGGTATAAAGAACAATCCTATCGCCATCTCACAACACAGATCCTCTCCCCTCAGCCTCTCATCAGGGATTATGAATATTAATTAAGGTGTTAATTCTCTACCGTCACAACAATGTTGTTGACGGGTGTACCTACCGCTGGAGGGGTAGTTAGCCCCAATACTTACCGCTAGAGGGGTAGTTACCGAAGTAGGAGATCTTGCGCGTCCGGACCCGTAGCGTCTTGTAAGAGCTCCGGGAGTGGGACCCCAGCGTCAGCCGGCACTCGGCTCTCAAGCTGTTGGTAACCTGTCAGGCAGACCACGGATGTCAGCGCTCACATCTGTGATGTCATCCGCCGCCCCCCCCCCCACTGACTACTGATGTCAGCACCACAGAGTGATGACCCCACAGACCAGTGATGTCAGCACCACAGTAGTGACCCCACTGACCACTGATGTCAGCACCAGAGTGATGACCCCACATACTAGTGATGTAAGCACCACAGAACACCAGCGTTAGCCAGAGAGACTGTTGACGTCAGCACCTAAAGCAAATGACATCATCATCACAGATCAGTGACGTCATCGTTTATTGCCATGGCAAGACATCTCAACCAGTACACTTATTTTGTAGCCTCTATTTCATTTGCATAATCTCCTATTTGAAAAGCACGGCCTCCCATATTAACCTTCTTTTCCCTGTTTACCCCTATTTCAGCCCCACGAATACACCCTAGAGTCTCCTATTTCGCCTCCTATTTCAACACCTTGGTACTCTACTCGAAACTTATACACCCTATTTCAAGACACTAGCCCTATTCCAACCCTATACCATAGCTCTCTATCTTACCCATTTGGACCACCTATTAACTATTCAGTGCCCTATTACAATCCTATGTCCCTTGTTTCAACTCTCTGATCCCCTATTTTGACTCTTTTGATACCCTATTTCAACTCTATATCCCATGTAATAGAACATTAGTCCCTATTTTAACCCTTCGGCATTTAACAACCCCCCACACACCCCTGAGAGACAGCTATGTGACCCTCGCCTCTCCCCCTACCCCCTGAGAGACAAAAGATTTTTATTAATGTCTCAATTTCTCTTGACAAATTTTTCAAAAATACTTTTTAGATTCCTGCAGCAAATTTTCCTGTTGTGCGTGTTTGAATTTCCCTGACTGTAACTGTGGCTGACTAGTTAGTTCTTCTACAACACTGCTTGATCACAACCCTGAACTACAACTGTGTAAACTCCACAACCTCAGATTATAACACTATTCCTACAACTCCTGAATATGACAAATCTGTCTCTCACAACCCCAGATTTTCAGAGACATTCATTCCCTCCACGACTCATAATCATGGAGGAGATCTCGCCCACAACCCCCAGATTACGAGGAGTGTCTTTTCGGTAACCACAACATCCCAACCCCCATCTTATATAACTACCGTCACAACCCCCACGTCACAAACAGCACCGTCACAACCTCCCACTGTAACTCCCGTCACAACCCCACGTTATAAATACTGATCATACTGACCCCATCGGTGTACAACTCCCTCCCACTAAAGTACCGCTACTCAGTATAACTTTTCCTCGCTTTTGGGCAACAGTCCGACACCCCTTCTCCCCGCTAAGGGCCTGAGCGCGTCTCACCTGCTGGCCGGGGATGGTGAGTGTGACCCCAGGGGTGTGGCTTCGGTCAGTAACAACCATGGGCGTCAACAATTCCGGCGGGGCCTGAAAGCAGAGAGGGGGAAAAAAAAATATGGCCGTCTTCTATATACATATATAGCGTACTTACAGACATATAGCTAGAAAATGGGAAATCAGGTGTCCGTTTGGCAAGGGTGAACTTCCGTTTTCTTTTTTTTTTTTTTTTTAAGGCAAGGTACTTTTTCTCCCGATTATAAATACGGAAATGTATGGAGCGCCTGTGGATGGATGTTAACTTTTTTGTTAAATGTATTCAGGAAACATGTAGAAATATTAACTATTTTTCAACTAAAATTGTCTCCTTTTTTTAATTAAAATGACAGTAGGTTAATCTACTACATTAATATTATAAATATCAAACGGTCCTATTTTTTTCCCAGTTTGTATAGTGCAGATGCGAGGCAGTTCCGCCTGTTTTTATCATTCACATTCCAGTACAATTTTGACTATTTTCACTATTTAATCGATCTTTAGATACATCAGGGTCCTTAACTTTTACGTAACTCAACCTAAATATCAAGAAATATTAAGATTCCGTTCTGGTTCAGAGAAATGTAACATATTTTTTACGAATAATCTAACAAAACAGCAATACAGGAACGCATTTCTGAACGCCAAGTTTGCCATGGTGTTGGTGTCGTCATTGACAACGGTTACTACGTCATATCAGCGTTATCGATGTTCGTTCGTTAGCGAATGTCCTCTGGCGGAACAGCCATGAGGGAAGCTCGTCATGTGATTATAAATATTGACTTCAAGGTCTCTGGTTAGGGCTTCTCTCTCTCATTTTTTCTTTTCATAAATAAAGAGGATTTGTCTGCGTCCGTCCCACTATGACATCTGTATTTATTAATCTGTTACCCACCTATTTTTCAACCTCCGCTAATTGCTTATATTAACAATGATAGCATTAATTCTCTCCGAAAACACGAGTGAGGTGACATTTACTTCCGTTGCCAAATACATCAGTGAACATAAATCACCATTTATTTCCCTCGGGCGAAGATTAATATTAACCCAGCGCGCGCTGACTCTCACCCTTTCATACGACCGTTAACCGCGCGTCAATATTAAACATATAATTATGACCCGCTACACGCGGGCATAAAAATAAAAGATGATCACACTTCCTGTTTTGCTAACTGGGCATCGTTCAAGCCAGAAATAGCCTCCCGTGGTGCATATCTTCACAAAAATAAACTTTCTCGGGTAAATCAAGAGATAAAATTTTACCCTCATGAGCAGTCTTGCCAACTCCTCCGATTTGAGGAGAAATACTTCAGGCTGCTTCTGTCGTTTAATGGAATATTTGTTGGACATATTCTGAAGTGCATTAAGACTTACAAGTGATTTAATAAAAGTAAGCGTTGCCTGAATATAATATATCGCATAATTAGTCAAAGTTTCATTACAGGTCTTTAGTGGGTGATATGTGTGTTGTGTTGGTGCTAGTAACTTTAGTAAACAGACATTTGTGTGCATATATATATATATATATATATATATATATATATATATATATATATATATATATATATATAT
>JAYMFT010394034.1:0-19456 GCA_038088735.1 Panulirus argus
ACTTATTTGATCAAACCACCTCACACCACATTTTGTCTTCAAACATTTCATTTTCAACACATCCACCGTCCTCCACACAACCCTATCTACGTACCCATGCCTTGCAAGTATATAATACTGTTGGAAGTACTACTCCTTCAAACATGCCCATTTCTGCTCTCCAAGATAAAGTTCTCTCTCTCTCCACATTCTTCTTCGCTACCACAACCTTTGCTCCCTCTCCCATCCAATTACTCAATTCCGCTTCCATGGTTCCATTCACTACCAAGTTCACTTCCAGATATCTAAAACACTTCACTTCCTCCTATTTTTCTCCATTCAAACTTACAGTTCAACACTCTTCTGCTCTCTAAACCATAATTTTTCTTACCACACATATCTCTTACCCTTTCATTACTTACTCGGTCAGACCATCTCGCACCACATTTTTTTCTCAAGGCTTTGGAACTCTTTAACTTTTCATGTCCTTCCGTATAACTATGGCCTGGCACATTTTAAAAGACAGGCTTTTTACTTCCTCAAAAATTTCTAAATACTTTCCCTTGTCTCTTCTTTTTCCCTTTCGAAATCCTCTCTATATTTCAATTACGGCCGGGCCTTGATGTGGATTTATGTCCGGGATAGGAGGAAAAGTTTTCTCAGACTAAACTCCAAAGCCAACTAAACCATTCCTATACCCTGTTAAACTGTTTTCATTCACATTTACTACTCAATTTTCTCTTTTAACTCATTTTCTCAAACTCAGTCACCAATGTTTGCAGTTTCTCACTCAAATCTGCCACCAGTGCTGCATCATTAGCAAACAACAGTTAAATTACTTCCCAAGCTCAATCATCCCCAACAGATGGCATACTTGCCCCTCTCCCCAAGACTCTAGCCTTTACCTCCCTCACCAACCAGCCCATAAACATAATGAACAACCATGACAGCATCACACATCTTTGGTGCAAACCAACTTTCATGTGGAACCATTCACTCTCTTCTTTTCTTACTCATACAAAAACTATACATCCTTGACAAAAACTTCTCACTACTTCTAGCAGCCTACCTCCCACACCATATATTCTTCTGACCTTCCATAAAGCACCTCTATCAACCCTATCATATACTTTCTCCAGATCCATAAATGCCACATACAAATCCATCTGTCTCTCTAAGTATTTCTCACCCACATTCTTTAAAGCAAACACCTGATCCACACATCCTCTACCACTTCTGAAACCACACTGCTCCTCCTTAATTTGATGCTCTGTACATGCCTTTACTCTCTTAATCAATATCCTCTCATTCAACTTACCAGGTATACTCAACAAACTTATAGCTCAGCAGTCAGGACACTCGCCTTTATCGCCCTTGCTTTTATACAATGGCACTCTACATGCACTCCACCAATACTCAGGGAACCTCACCATGATCCATATCTATCAATCTATATTTCTGACGCCTGTTCCAATTCGAAACCCCTCAAAGGGATGGCCATGGCAATAGAGTCTCCATAACTAGTGAACTGTCCAATGCCGCTTCTTAGCCTTTAGTGCCTCACCCTTAAAAGGCCACTTGCAAAGGACAACTCAAGTGGCATTTGCTGAGGCTCCTACCTAATGTTCCTACTGACTACTTCTATGTAATGCTCCTTTCAACTACTTCTAATATTTCTTCCTAATGCTCCTGCCTAAGTGTTCCTACCTATCATTTCTATCTAATACTTTTATCATTTAGCCAAAAAGCTGTGTGAGTTAAGTGTCATCAAGTGTTATGTATGAAAAAGAGAGATTATATGTTTGTGGACAGAATGCTAGTAGTCCACATGTTAGCCAGGCAGAGAGAAAAGACAGCTACCTGGGTCAGAGGAGTGCAACTTGACAACCACTGAAGTGCTGGCTCAGTAAGCAGATATCACTAGCCCTCCCAATACCCAGGTGGGTAGTACTGGTAATACA
This sequence comes from Panulirus argus, assembly GCA_038088735.1. NCBI lineage: Eukaryota > Metazoa > Arthropoda > Malacostraca > Decapoda > Palinuridae > Panulirus > Panulirus argus. Next base: position 1,941 of record JAYMFT010394034.1, read on the forward strand.
CCTCCCTGGTCGTTGGCTGTCTACCAACTACTACCTACCATATTTACACTGAAAATCCTTAATAACCAATCAACAAGAACAGTCACCCCATTTCTTAATAAATTCAATGGTAATACCATCCAGCCCAACCGCCTTGCCACATTTCATCTCATGCATGGCTTTCACCACCTATTCTCTCTTCAACAAACCACTTGCCACGATGTTGGTTCACTTTCCCTCTTCTATAGATATTACTATGGTTTTTTGCTCCTGAGAGCTGGCTGGTTGTGTGCCCCCACCAATAGCTAGATTACGCAATACTTGATAAGCTTCTGTGTCACATGATTATTGTGTGGCCAACAGCAACTCAAGGGTGGGCCATTTTGATGCCTGCTTCTTTCCCTATATGTCGAAGCTTTGGAACTCTCTACCTTCTCATGTCTTTCCCAATAACTATGACCTGGCACATTTTAAAAGACAGGTTTTTCACTTCCCCAAAATTCGTAAATACTTTCCCTTGTCTTTTCGTTTTCCCTTTCAATATTCTCTCTATATTGGAATTAAGGCCCGGCCTTGATGTGGACTTTTGTCCGGGGCGGGAGCGTTCAACATAAAAAAAGGTATCACACAGAAACCAACAATATCTGCAAGTACCACTCAGTAATCAACAACCTTTGCAGGTATCACACAATAACCAACAACGTCTGCATGTGTCACAAACTACCTAAACGTCTGCATGTGTCATCCTCTACCTAACCCTTTGCAGGTGTATCACACACCACCGAACAACCTTTGCAGTTGTCACCCAGTACCCAACAACCTCTATAGGTGTCACACACTACCCAACAAACCCTGCAGGTGTCATCAAGTACTAGAGAACCCTGTAGGTGCATTACACGCTTCCCAACAACCTCAAAAGGCGTTACCTTGTACCCAACAACCTCTTAAGGTGTCTCCTTGTACCCAACAACCTCTGCAGGTGTCACATACAACCCAACAACCCCTGCAGGTGTCACCAGGTGCCAAAAAAACCTGTATGTGTATCACACACCTCCCAACAACCTCTGAAGGTGTTACACAGTGCCTAACAACCTCTGCATGAGTCATCCGGTTCCCAGCAACCTCTGCATGAGTCACCCAGTACCCAACAACCTCTGAAGGTGTCACCCAGTAACCAACAACCTCTGCATGAGTCATCTAGTACCCAACAACCTCTGAAGGTGTCATCCAGTACTCAACAACCTCTACAGGCGTAAAGTTAAAGCCTGAGTAACAAGCAGGTGAGGTGAAGTGTCACTTGTTTACGCTCAACATGAATAAAATAACACTAATACCTTAACCCTTGCTGGGAACTTAACTACGACATCCATGTTTGCTAATCACCTGATAATAACTTCCTGGAGGTCCTTAATGTTAAGTGAGTATGATTCACTTGACCTTCACCATGGGGCCAGGTCTGGGCAGTATGTTCTATTCGGTTTAAGTGGACCAGAGCGTTGTCGTGGGACAAGAACACATCTTGGATCAACATTCTCCACACTTTTCTACTAGAAATTCTAAGCCATGATCATTCATAGGCCGAAGGCTGCTTTAAGAAATGTTGTCTGTTGTTATTCATTTATTCACCTGTTTATTGATTTGCTTTGATTTTGTATTATCTGTTTTTTTATTTCTTTTTATTAATTGTTTTTTTATGGTGTGTGTGTGTGTGTGTGTGTGTGTGTGTGTGTGTGTGTGTGTGTGTGTGTGTACGTTAGAGTGGATGAGCCAACCACTCCGCCACTCCCGATTCTCTTACCTGGCGCAAGACTCACCCAGCTTGCGTCGCAGTACAACATGTACCATTCCTCACAACCGTCTGTCTGCCGGAACTCCACTGGTTCACTGCTCTGTATGTTCTGTATAACCCCCGAGGATCTGGTTATGCAAGACATACGTACTCCCAACACGCAACAGGTTCCTCTACTATAACAATGCTCAAGTATTATCGAATGAGGGGTAATGTTTACGTTTCCTACTCTTAAGAAACAGCTACTGTAACTTGAGGAAAAAAAGTCGGAGTTTGATTGTGCTGACGCTCATGCCGCATCCTTATTACTGTGAAGAAAAGGTTACTATGCTTAAATCTCAGTCTAGATAATGGCAGAAGATATATCAGGCATACATACACACTAACGTTACTTGACCCACAAGCAACCAACCATGGAAAAGCACTTCCGCCCAGTTCATTCCCCCAAGCACCATAATCAATTGCAAGACAATAATTCACTGATGGTATCGCTCTTACATTATGAGATTGTGGCACGGCTCGCGCCCTCATTATTCACTATCTACTACTTAGTTAATTACATTTCCTGTTATTTTTCCTCAAATGCCACAAGTACATGTTGGCACGAAATATTCTTACAGGTAATTTCTACCTGGACAAAGACGCTTGAGGCCACAAAATACATCGGACACACCACGAAACTGGAAGGAAAGGTTTCCAAAAGCCCATTTTACCTTTCCCTCTCCACTTTCAGAAGCATAAACTCTTGCCTGCAAATTGACCTATGAATGACTGTGAACGACAGTTACATAAGCAACTGTGTAAAAGGGACGAATCCTTTCCATAAAATCTTCAAAACCACGACCAACTGTTCTGAGCATTACAGAGCACTCCATATTCATCCTATAATATCAGTAAGATCATTAATGTGAAGCGAGTGTGATGGCGGGCGATGATCTTACGAATGGAGACGCGTCCCCAGCTGTAGAGCACTGTTAACAGGCCACCACACTAGCGGTTATTACTACTATGCCAATAACGTGGCAGACCAATATAAGCCTCTAAGTTCACTGTTCCAGCTATGCAACCCAACAACTCAGCTTACATTCTCTATGGAGTTAATTCTATGATTCTTCCGATCTATTCGTGTGAGTCAGGAAGCTCGATCCTCGTCAGGCGTTTAATAATAATAATAATAATAATAATAATAATAATTATAATAATAATAATAAGAAGAAAGCTTCCCATTCGCAAATTAACGCTAAAAATTTAAATTTCATGCCATTAAACGAACTTCGGTCTCGTGTGGCGCGCCAGAGCAGGCAAGTTTGTATCCGGCACACTAGCGGCTACTCCTGTCATTGCAGCAACAGCCGCAGTCCAGTATCGGAACGTACGTTGGAATCATCATGGAGTTTATCACTTCCTCATGCCTTCAGCACCATGGCGACATACATACTGTACTGTGCTGCACGCGTACGTGCGTGCCTTCCTCACTGATATTCTAGCTCCTTCTTTCTTTATAGTTCGTTTCTCGGGCATTCTCGTATCAGTTACGAAATCAAAAGAGCGTGCGCGTGTGAGCCACACAATAATTACTAAAGAGTACAGTGCTGGACCAGGCGCTGGCCACTGCAGCTGTGTAATTTGGTGAAAGGTTGCATACGTGGCCGGCACCACGAACTTTGGGGAAGTCTTCCTATGTCCATTTCTGGGGTATTCAGGCCGCGCGACACTGTTCGTAGGACTGCTTGTATACAAACACAGCTCTGGTTAGGTCTGAATTTCAGTACCATGATAACGGCTAAGTTTTGGTAAATGTGTACATGGATACATCTGTTAACCTGTCATGCATTTGCGTTTTAAGATCGTTTTCCAGACGGTTCATGACAGACTCCTGGAACTCGGTGACGTGGAATACATCTGTAAGGACCACGCCATCACAAAAGTCGGTCACTGTCAGAGTAATACTTCAGCACGTTCAATTAAGCTTCGGCCGTGAATATATGATCACGGGAAATAATCGTCTTATTATAACAATCTGTAATACGACGCTTTTGGATTCTTAACTAAAATCTAGAAACAACTTTATTTACTTATAATAAATGTCCCTCTATTCTAATATATTTATAATAAATGTTCCTCTATTCTAACATATTCAGTTGTAAAAAATGTCCCTGTATTCTAACATATCTACTTAGAATAAATGTCTATGTATAGTAATAAGCCAATGCAGTATACTAAGTCACTTGCCACAGTATCAACAGTGAGTTACTGTAATATATAGTCAGCTTATCTTGCCTTAACTAAAGAAAAGACCATGATAACCCAGACACAAACACTGCAGGGAACAAATGTGACATTGGGATGTGTGTCTAACACCTGACTCGGTCGGTACAAAAATGACGGTTACAAAAGGAGTGTGTGCCTCAACATTTTTTTTTCTTTTTTATGTTGAAGGCTCCAGTCACGGACAAAAATCCACATCAAGGCCGGGCCCTAATTGAAATATAGAGAGTTAAGAAATTGGGATAAACAGACAGAGAAAGTATTTACAAATTTTTGAGAAAATGAAAAACATATCTCTTTAAATGAGCCAGGTCATAGTTATTGGGAAAGACATGAGAAGGTAGAGAGTTCCAGAGCTTCAACGTGTAAGGAAAGAAGCAGTTATCAAAATGGCACACCCTTGAGTTGCCGATGGCCACACAATAATCATGTGATGCAGCAGCCTGCCGAGTGTTCCGTGGTGTAATTAGTGGTGGCGGTACACAAGCAGCCAGCTCTTGGGAGCAAAAGCCAAAGTAATACCTATTGGAAAGGGAAAGTGAACCAACATTGTGGCATAGGGCAAGGGGGTCAAGTTTGGAGGTTAGCCTGAGACAGTTTATAAGTCGAATCGCTTTTGACTTAACTCCGTCAAGTAAGCAAACAGAGCTAGAACCACCCTAAATGTGGAAGCAGTACTCCATACAAGGAAAAATCAAGCTCTTGTATAAATGGAGCAACTGTTCTGATGAGAAAAAGTTATGACATCTAAACAGGCCACATAGTTTCTTAGAGGCAGACTTAGCTATTCCCAAAATGTGGGGTTTCCAAGAAAGATTGGATGTTACAGTAATATTTCACAATCCCAATCTTTCCTTTCCCTCACACTATTCTTGACCCATTCCATCCATACTCTGTAACAGCCTCCCATATTCTTGGTGATAGCAGAATTGCAAATCCTTTTTTTCCCCTCACCCAATAATTTTCACTCATTCCCATCCATACCACACCTCCTTTCATGCCCTCCCATAACTTGCAATCATCATCTCCATTTTCACTCCACACACCCTGCCCAAGGATTTGGGTTCCCCAATCCCTTGCACATCCAAGCTTTAACTTTTAAACTTCTCCACAATCTCCATCCTTTTATTCTCCCTAGTCATCCCATTCACATTCAGTGCCATCATCTTCAATTGCTCATTCCTTTAACCCTAGGCATAACTGGTAGACTGCAATGCCACTTTTTAGCCTTTTGTGCCTCACCCTTGACAGGTCACTGGCAAAAGGCAACTCCAGCAAAGTGTTCCCAGAAGCAGCGAGGCTACAAAATTGTCAAAACTAAAAGTAACAGAACATCTCAGGTATTTGTCCAAATCTACAACTATTGTCCTAATGTAACTGGGCAATGTCTCCCCTTTAGTTTCACCACTAAGGGATGTACTGACGAGGTCACCACGAGAAGGCGGGATGAGACTTGGCTACTCCAGTAAAACTAGAGTACCCCTTGAGGTGCTGAAACTTAATACTTTTTTCAATTCTGAGCTTCTTTACTTTCCACAGTAGCAGCACCTCCTACCTCATTGGTTACTGATGTTTCTATTTGTTCTCTTGTTTTTTGCACATTAATAATCTCCTTCCACAACATCTTATTCTCCTTAAAGTTTACTGATACTTGCGAACCCCAACTCTCATTTGCCCTCTGTTTCAACCCCTGCACCTTGCTCTTGACCTCTTGCTGCTTTCTCTTCTACAACCCCAATCATCTGCAATCCTTCCTTGTAAGTACTGCCCAAGCATCTTCCTTTTCTGCTTCACTAGCAACTTTACTGCTTCATCTCACCACTCAATACTCTTTCTAATCTGGCTACCTACCACTTTTTCATGCCACAAGCACCACTTGCACATGCCAGCAGTGATTTCCTAAATATCTCATACATTCCTCACCCACTCCCCTTGCTTCATCTACTTTCATCTTTTGCCAATCTAAACTCAGTCTCTCCTCGTTTTTTCACACGTCTCTTTTCTAAGCTCACTTACTCTCACAACTCTCTTCTCACCAATACTGTTTCCTCTTTTCCAAAAACCTCCACAAATCTTCACACTCTCCTCCACAAGGTAGTGATCAGACATCCCATCAGCTCCAAAATATTTACAATATCTAATTCTTCATTTAGTCTGATACTAAACTGTCCATTCAAATCTTTCAAAATTAAATTTGTTTTAGCTTAATGATGGTGATATAATTGCAATGAATATCCCAGCTGTAAACACATTAACAAGTGTGATACCTAGAACACCTAAAATTAAATGAATAAAATTCAGTAAACTTCCAAAAAGAGATGAAGAAATAAGGAAACGTCTAACAAATCCTAAACCATCACTACTATTCTCTGGAGACTAACTTTCACTCAGCATATCTACATCCAAAAGTCTCTCTTTTACATGCCTATCAATCAATGTGTAATCCAATAATGCCCATTGACCATCTTTCCTACTCGTATATGTATACTTGTGTATGTTCCTATCTTAAACCAGATATTCCCAATCACCAGTCCTCTTCAGATGGTACTTATGTTTCGTCAATGTCATGTTTGGTAGAGGAAGAGGTTGTGTAGTTAATCAGTTATATATAATCTTATTAATCATACAGCACTAGGACAAAACTAGGGGATAACTAATATGTTTCACTACAACTCTGACTCTTGTTTGGTTGGCTGTTTGCTGTAGCTCATAAGTAACCTATCTTTTTTCAGTTCAGTTTATAATCTTATATGCAACAATCACATCCATTAATACATGTTAATTTTGAAATTTCTTTAGGCCTATACCTGAGAAGGGAAATTGCTCTAAGAGTTTGTATATCATGCACATATCTGTTACTAATAAAATTACTTGTCTACTTATATAAGAAACATTTACTTAAATTACCACACATACCTCAACAAAATATCCGGCTTTTATTGAATCATCTAAGAATGAGTAAAAAAGCATCCACTTCCCAGATGCTATTGCTGCCAAATGTCTTTCTGAACGGGATGGTTTTGCCGTGATTACATGGGATCAAAATTTTGAGCTGTGCTAACTGTTCCCTCTAACTCCTCAACAATCTTTATATATCTGCTCTTGTCATCTTCCATCATACCAAGAAGCATTATGACATATGGAGTTTTTCTTTTTGGTGAATGGTCTGTAGTCTTCCTCAAAGTAGCAGGTTTCTCCTGAACAGTCTTTTCTGGTTCAGGAGGTTTTGTTTTCCTTTCAGTTTCCTTTGCTGACAGCTGATGAAAGAATGACACCATTAAGTTCCTTCAATTTACATTTTTAAATGTGTATTAAATATCCTTATACCTGATCATACTCCCATTTACATGGGGTAAAGCAAGAGCATGAAGGCTCTCGGTTCACCTACACATATCCTCAACTAATGATGAATGTGCTAATGTGAATAAAGGCTTCCACACAGGGACCACTAAATTTTCAAGTTTACACACTATATTAAACTGTCAAGCAAGACTAACATCACTATTCATTGTCTCCAATGCTTTCAGTGCAAGTACATAATCTAAAAGATTTAAAATCATTCCTTAAGCATCCTTATATGAAATACCTCTACCACTAAACAACTTACAAATTGCATCAGTCAGTCTCTTTCAAGCTATACCTCCTTTTATACCCTAATTCACACTATCATAGGTGTTCACCAAAATATCTTGTACCACATTCTCCTGACTGGTCTAACATTTTTAATAGATTTTCATCTGAGAATCTCACTAATCATGTTTTCACATCATATTTCTATCATAATTTCATTCCATACACTATTAGCCTAATTCTAAAAGTGCTATATGCATATCTTTCTCTCTTACTTCACACACCTTTATCATATCTTTATTTTTAATTCCATGTTCCCCATATTCTAACGACACTACTCTTACCATCCAATTCTTTCTTATCATTTTCATATCTTAATAGAAAACAGTTTTCACATGAGCATAAAAAAAACTTATTTCTAAGAAGTTTATGCACAATACTGAATGTCAGGCAAGACTATTCAAACCCTGCACTGCAAGTAAATAATCTACATAACACAAAATATATCTAAAATAGAACACTTATTTGGTCATGTAGTACAATGCACACTGAAATTTTCTCCATTTACCATAGTATTTATAGCAACTTCCAATCATTTCTGTTCTTACACTCTGCATCCCTATCATTATCCTTAATCACTGCTCCAAAATATTTACAATATCTAATTCTTCATTCAGTCTGATACTAAACTGTCCATTCAAATCTTTCAAAATAAAATTTGTTTTAGCTTAATGACGGTGATATAACTGCAATGAATATCCCAGCTGTAAACACAATAACAATTGTGATACCTAGAACACCTAAAATTAAATGAATAAAATTCAGTAAACTTCCAAAAAGAGTTGAAGAAATAAGGAAATGTCTAACAAATCCTAAACCATCACTACTATTCTCTGGAGACACTTTTACTTTAAAAAAAAAAAAAAAAAAATACTACATGGGTGCAGATTTAAACATAAAACAATGAATAATGAATCATCAGATGAAAGAAAGCAGTTCATATGTAATGAACTCATATGAAATTTTCAATCTAGTAAAAGTAAACCAGTTTTAACAGGAGATAATAACAGCCCTGACCTCCTTTTTACAACCACATGGCACTTCTCAAACAGAAAGAAAACAAGTATAGCATTAAAAAAAAAAATCAAAGAGAATAATGAGCTGTTTGAGTGGGAAGTGTATAACAGTAAAAGAGGCTTATGTGTATGGAGTGAAGTTATATCAGACATTTAGGGAATAAGCCATTCACAAAGGATGAAAACTGTCACTGACTGGAAAAACTGAGAGGGGATGATGCTGAGAATTTTGTCTATTGGTAAATTAAGATGAGAGGTATGGGAAGAAAGAAACAGGTATGCAGGAAAGGATGATATTATAAAGGAGAAAACAAGATAGGTCACAATGCTCTTAAAAACATGGACAGGTAAGATGCAGAAAATTGGAAGAAAGAATTATAAACAGATAAGTCTCCTCTACGAGGCCTAGTTGTGGATGGTAGGCTCTGGTTTTGGCGCCTTGTACATACATTACAGCTAGAGAGTGGATGAGAGTGAATGAGGCCATTTGCTTGTCTGTTCCTGAACCTCCCTTGCTAACATGGGAAATGGTAAACAAGTATGAACATATGAAGTTTCCTCAGTACAGTTGAGAAGCAGTAGGGTAAGAAAGTAACTGATCATTCTATATGGATTAACAGTGTGTGGATTAGATTTTTGCTCTTAGAAAAGTGGTAAAGTTGAAGAGAATAAGGTGGTGTATGCAGCAATTGTAGTCCTAGAAAAGGCAACTGACAAAGTGATTAGGAAAGAATGCTGGGAAGTTTTGACTATGGTGCACATGGAAGAATTATGAATGCTGTCATGAACTTTTAAATGGATGCACTGCATGTGTGAGAATAAGTGGTGGGAGAAGATTAATTTGAAATAAATATTGGAGGGCATCAAGGTAATGTGATAGCACCATACTTAATGTATTCGTGCAAGGGAAACTGGGTGAGATGAGAGAGAAGTGGGGTGATTGCAGTATGATACTTAAAAAAGGAGAAACAGAATACATGTTTCCACCGTTGTTACAAACAGATGATGATATGTTGTTAGGGTAAATCAGATAACAAGTTGGACAAAATTGTGGTGCTTCTTTGATGATGCAGGAGTTGGATGCTGAAAGTTAAGGGAAGTAAAGGTAAGCTACAAAGTTTTGAAAAGAAATGGGAGGTCATTTTATAAAATCAGTTTGGATGATGAGGAACTAGAAATTGTGGATGTTTATATATTTGGGAGTAAAGTTTAGTAAGGATGCTAGAGAAAAAAACTGAAGTCAAAAGTAGAGTCATGTAAGCCCAAAATATTGTGTGTGCACCAAAATCTCTAGTGAATGGAAAAAAATTAAACAAGAAGTTTTTATGAAGGAGTCATTTTTATTAATGCTGGTATATGAAAGTAATATATATATATGTCAGGAGAGATCAAAATAAGAGCTACAGATATGGATAATTTGCATATCAAAGTTAGAATCAAGCAGACAGAATGAATAATGAAGATATGAATAGGTTATGTGGTCCAAAAATGTCAAAAGAAAGTTACATGGATTAAAGTCTTTTAAGATGGTATGGAAATACAGAATGCACAGCTGATGATAAGCTGGTCATGAAGATATATGGCAATAAAGTATGAGGAAAGAGGAAAGGAAGACCAAGGAAGAGATGGACAGACAGAGACAGTATCTAACTATAATCTCCACTCACGTTTCCAATTCAAAGGTGGTGTTTGTGCTCACTCCAACATAAATACACCTGTTGCATGCCTCAAGGACCTCAAGTCTCCAAACTTTGATGTTATGTGGCTCAAAGTCTGTCTCCCTACAACCACACTTATATCCTTCTTCAACTATCTAAACTCCTACCATGAGACTGTAACATCCTCTAACCAGCAAGCCGAGATCCTCTACCTCAGGGATTTCAACGGATCAAAGCCTTCATGTTCTCTGTTCCCAAAGATTTAGAGCATATCATCTCCCACCCTACCCATATACCTGATCCCTATGACCACTCTCCTAATACTCTGAATTTGTTTTTCACCTCTAATCAATCTCACTGTCAATACACAAACTCACCCTAAATTGGTTCATCTGATCATACTCTCATAAATGTATCTATTCTAGCAGCACCACCCCCTCCAGCAGCCCCTTTTAAGCATAAATACTGGCACTGGAACAAAGCTGACTGGAATAACTTACATAACTTCTTTTCTGACTTTGCTTAGGTAAATTACTGTCTCTTATGTAATGATGCTTCTGTCTCCGCCAAAAGCATAACAGAGGTTATCCTTGCGGGAATGGAAGCAATTATCCCCTCTTCCACTAAGACTAGTTCTTCATCCAATCCATGGTTCATCTGTTCCTGTTCTGAGGCCACTCAGGCAAGGGATCAGGCATATCGGGCTTCGAAAAACTCTCCTTCCTCCAGCTCCCATTCAGCTTTTATCCCCGCCTGTAATTGCTGCAAGCACGTTATCCATGAGGTGAAGCGTTCCTTTATTCAAAGGAAGTGTGATAACTTCTCCTCGTTATCCACTGATAGGTCTTTCTGGTCTTTAGCTAAGGGCATCTCTAACAACTTCTGTTGCTATACCTTTCCCTCGCTTTTCCATCCTGACAATACTATAGCTTTCTCTCCTGTTGATAAGACAACTCTCTTTGGTTCCTGTTTCTCCTCTAACTCCACCTTGGATGACTCTAACATTCCCTCATCCCCCTGATGCTCCTCTTCCTAATCCTAAGACACTTCCTGTAATCTCTTTTCGGACTGTCCGAAAAGTGCTGCCTTCTCTGGATGCAAGCAAGGCTTAGGGTCCTGATGGCATCCATCCCCATGTACTGAAAGAGTGTGCCTCTGAACTTGCACCTGTGCTTGCTTGTCTATTCCATTTCCATTTAAAAACCAAAACTTTTCCTTCTCCTTGGAAACGTGCTCTGATACATCCCATCCCTAAGAAGGGTGACCGTTCTGATCCCTCTAACTATTGTCCTGTTGCTTTGACATTTACCATTTCCAAAGTCTTTGAATCCTTCCTCAACTCCCATTTCCTTAAACACCTCAAAAATCAGTCTTCTCTCTGATCATCAGCATGGCTTCCGTAAGGCGAGATCCACTAGGGATATTCTTTCCTATCTTACTAATGTCTGGTCATCATCCCTGCAAGATTTTGAGGAGTCATATGTAGTTGCCCTTGACATATCTAAGGCTTTTGACAGGGTGTGGCACTGGGGTCTCATCTCTAAACTCCTCTCTTTTGGCTTCCCTCCCTCACTTTGCTCCTTGATTTCTAGATTCCTCTCTGACCAATCTATCTCTATGGTTATTGATGGATCAGCCTTTCCCCTTTTCTCAATCAACAGTGGTGTCCCTCAAGAGTCTGTACTGTCCCCAACACTTTTTCTCCATTTTTTCAAAGAGTTTCTCTCTTCCACAAGTAATCCAATGCACTCATACACTGATGACTCAATACTGCATTCACCCACATCCTTCAATTCTGCTCCCTCTTCTCTCACTCGATCTGCATCTCACCTTGACAAAGCTTCCACAATAAAATCAGACTTGGCTTGGACAGGATATCTCAGTGGGTTACAGAATATCTAGTTTAATGCCTCCAAGGCCCAATTTCTACCTATCTCTGTATCAAACACTCCTCTCAACTTTCATACCTCCTTTGATGGTTCTGTAATTCCACCTCTTGATTCAATGAACATACTTGGTATCACTGTAACATCCAATCTTCCTTGGAAACCCCACATTATGGGTATAGCTAAGTCTGCCTCTATGAAACTGGGTGTCCTGTTTAGATGTCAAAACTTTTTCTCCTTTGAACAGCTGCTCAGTTTATACAAGGGATTGATTCGTCCTTGTATGGAGTACTGCTCCCACATTTTGGGTGGTTTTAGCTCTGTTTCCTTACTTGACAGAGTTGAGTCGAAAGCGATCCGACTTATAAACTGTCCCAGGTTAACTTCCAAAAATGACCCCCTTGCCCAACGCCGCAATGCTTGTTCACTTTCCCGCTTCTATACGAATTACTTTGGCTTATGCTCCTGAGAGCTGGCTGCTTGTGTGCCCCCACCACTAGTAAGACCACGGAATATTCGGCAAGCTACTGTGTTAAATGATTATTGTGAGGCCACCGGAAACTTAAGGTTGTGCCGTTTTCATAACTGCTTTTTTCCCTACATGTCGAAACTTTGGAACTCTCTACCTTCTCATGTCTTTCCCAATAACTATGACCTAGCTCATTTCAAGAGACAGGTTTTTCACTTTCTCAAAAATTCATAAATACTTTCTCTGTCTTTTCCTTCCCCTTTGTCAATTTTCTCTATATTTCAGTTAGGGCCTGTCCTTGATGTGGACTTTTGTCCGTGACTGGAAAAAAGCATTGTGTGTGGTGTAGGGCAAGTGGGTCAAGTTTAGAAGTCTGTGTGTTGGTCTCTCTTTGCCCTCTCTGATTTGTAATTATGTTCTGATTAGAATGATAAATTGAGAACAGTATAGGACAGAAATCATACTTACATTACAGATGTCCCATGTGAAGGTGATGAACTTATTAAAATTTAGAATTAGGGATACATAGTTGCTTGAATCTGTTTATTAGGAAATTTTTTTTTTTCTGCTAGTTCTTGTGAGCATGGTAATTTCAGAAAAGTACTTGCTAGAAATTTTATACACCATAGGTATCCCCAATAGGTACCTGATTAAATTTTAGGCATGTAACTACATAGGATTGATTGGGAAAACCGATCTTATTTTAAATTGTTTAATATTAAGCACAATAACTCGGTAACAATACAGAACTAGATTAAAACCTCAGTTACACCCAGTTATCCTTTGTGGATATGACTTATAAGTATGATTATTGAAATTTGCATGTTTGATAGGAGAGTTTTTGTGTTGCAAATTTGAGTTTATGTGATAACTTAGTAAAGTTTCTTTCATCCTTGATTGTCGTGTTTTGCATTAGCAAGGTAGTGCCAGGAGAAGACAATAAAAGGCCACATCCATTCTTAAACTGTCATATGTAATGCACTGAATCCACAGCTTTCTGTCCACAGTCAGGACCCACAAACCTTTCCATGGTTTACCTCAGATGCTTCACACGCCCTGGTTCAGTCCATTGTTTGTATGTCGACTCCAGTATAGCACATCATTACAGTTCACTCGATCTTGTGCATGCCTTTCATCCTCCTGCATGTTTAGGTCCTAATTGTTCAAAAAAATTTCCTTTACAGCCTTCCATCTCCAAATTGGTTTCCCTGTTCTTCTTGTTCCTCCACTTCTTACACATATATCCTCTTTGTCAACCTTTCCTCACTCAATTACTCCATGTTTTTAGATCATTTCAGCCCACCCTCCTCTGCTTTCTCAGCCACACTCTTTTTCTTGCCACACATCTTTCTTGCCCCTTACTTACCCAATCAAACCACCTCACAGCATATGTTGTCCTCAAACATTTCATTTCCAGCACATCCATCCTCCTTTACACAGCTGTATCTAGAGCCCGTGCCTCACATCCATATGATATTGTTGGGACTACTATTCCTTTAAATATACCCATTTTTGCCCTACCAGATAACATTCTCTCTCTTCAAATATTCTGCAGTGCTCCCAGAACCTTCACCCCCTTCACTAACGTATGACTTACTTCAGTTTCCATAGTTCCATTTTCTGCCAAGTCCACTCCTAGTTATCTAAAGTGCTTCACTTCTTCCACTTTTTCTCCATTCAGACTCACAGCTCAACTAACCTGTCTCTCAGCCCTGCTAAACCTCTACTTTTATTTACATTCACTCTCAACTTTTTCCTTTCACATACTCTTCCAGACTCACTCACCAGCTTCTGCAGTTTCTCATTCAAATTGGGCACTAACTCTGCATTATCGGCAAGCAACAATTGAATAACTTCCTGGGCCCTCTCATGACTCTTGCATTTTCCTCCCTCTCCACCCCATCCATAAACAAATTGAGCAACCATGGTGACATCACACACCCTTGCCACAGACCATCATACACTTCGAACCATTCAATCCTCTCTCTTCCTATTTGTTCACAAGCTGTACATCCTAACTTAACACTTCACAGTACTTCTGGCAGCTCTCCTCCCACACTGTATATTTGTAAGACCTTCCACAAAGCATCTCTATCGATCCTATCACATGCCTTCTCCAGATCCATAAGAGTCATACAGAAATCCATCTGTTTTTGTAAGTATTTCTCACATATTCTTTAAAGCTAACACCAGATCCACATATCATCTACCACTTCTGAAACCACACTGTTTCTCCCCAGTCTGATGCTCTGTGTATGCCTTCACCCTTTCAGTCAGTACCCTCCCATACAATTTACCAGTTTTACACTACAACCTTATACCTCTGTTGTTTGAACACTCACATTTCTACCTCTTGCCTTTATACAGTGGCACTATACATTCATTCAACAATCCTCAGTCACCTCAACATGATCCCTACAGACATTGAAAAATCCTCACCAACCAATCAACAACATGGTCACCCACTTTCTTGATAAATTCAACCATAATACTATCCACACCATCCGCCTTGCCGCATTTCTTCTTGTGCAAGGCTTTCACCCCCTCTTCTTTCCTCACCAAACCACTTTCCATGGCGCTCTCGCTTCACATACCACCCTGACCCAAACATCCTACATCTGCTGTGCTGTCATGAAACATGTTTAACAGTCCTGCAAAATACTCACTTGTTCTCTTCACTTCATCGCTTCCTGTTACCACTTTCCCTTTTGTCTCCTTCACCGATGATCCCATTTGTTGTCTTGTCTTTCGCACATGATATACCTCCTTCCAAAACTACCTCTTATCCTCCCTAATTTTTCTGATACTTGTTCTTCCAAACTTTTATGTGCCCACTTTTTTAAATCCTTGTACCTTCCTCTTGAACTCTTGCCTCTTTCTTTTATACATCAAACAATCATTTGTACTCCTTTCCTGTAAGTACTGCCCAAATGCCTCTATTTTCTCTTTCACTAGCAACTTTACTTCTTCCCACCACTTACTGACCATTCTAATCTGCCTACCTCCTACCTTTCACGTGCCACATGCATGTCTTGCACATGCCAGCACTACTTCCCTAGATACCTTCCATTCTTCACTCACTTCCCGTGCTTCATTTACTCTCTCACCTTTTGCCATTCTACCCTCGTTCTCTCCTGGTATTTTTTTCACAAAAGTCTCTTTTCCAATGTCACTCACTCTCACCACTCTCTTCTCCCTAACATTGTTTCATCGTTTTTGAAAACCTCTACAAATCTTCACCCTCGCCTTCACAAGATAATTATCAGACATCCCAAAAGCTGCCCCCTCAGCACATTTACATCCAAAAGTCTCTCTTTACGCACTTATCAATTAATATATAATCCAGTAATGCCTGTTGACCATCTCTCCTTCTCATGCATATACTTCTGTGTATGCCTTTGTTTAAACCAGGTATTCCCAGTCACTAGTACTTTTTCAGCACACAACTCCACAAGCTGTCACTATTTCCATTCATAACACTGAATATCCCATGTGCCCCAATTATATCCTCACTTGCCACATTACTCACCTTCGCATTTGATTCACCCTTCACTGATACCTAGTTTATTGCATCAGAACTGATGACACACTCAGCTGCTCACAGAAGACTTGCCTCTCATGATCTTTCTTCTCCTGGCCAGGTGCAAAAGCACTAACGGTCACCCTTCTCTTGCCATCCACTTTTTTAACCTTATCAGTCTAGAATTTATGTCCTTACACTCTGTCACACACTCCCACAACTGCTTCAGGAGTAGTTCTACTCCCTTCATTCTTATCCTCTCACTAACCCCAGTCTTTACTCTCAGGACATTTCCAAGCCATTCTTCCTCTTTAGCCTTGAGCTTTGTTTCACCCAGAATTAGAACATCCAGGTTTCTTTCCTCAAACATACTATCTATCTCTCCTCTCTTCTCATCTTGGTTACGTCCACATACATTTAAACACCCTAGTCTTCGTCTTTGTGGAGGGTGAGCACTCCTAGCTTGGCTCTTTCTGTTCCTTCTTTTAGAAATTTAGATACAAGGAGGGGGTTCTAGCCTTCCCACTCCTGCCCCCTTTAATCACCTTCTATGACATACAAGGAATAAGGAGGTAGAATTCTTCCTCCCGTACCCCAGCACAGTAAACCCTTGATTTAACGGACCCTGATATAATGGATTTCGGATTTAACAGACCGAATATAACTCTCATTTACCCTCTTTTTCAGCCCCTGCACCTTCCTCATTATCTCCTACCCATTTCTTATACATCTCCCAATCATTTGCATTCCTTCCTTGTAAGTGCTGCCCAAACACCTCTCTTTTCTCTTTCACTTAAAGCTTTTCTTCTTCAAGTACACTTCAGCTAGGTTATATTCGATTTAACAAACTTTTGACATTAATGTTAAATCGAGGATTTACTGTACATACAGTATTTTTTTTATGTTAGCTGAGATGGCACAGGCATCTGAGGCCCTAATCAAGGCCATCCCATTAACGCTATATATATACATATATATTATCCTTGGGGATAGGGGAGAAAGAATGCTTCCTACTTATTCCCTGCGTGTCAAAAAAGGTGACTAAAAGGGGAGGGAGCGGGGGGGCTGGAAATCCTCCCCTCCTGTTTTTTCTTTTCCAAAAGAAAGAATAGAGAAGCGGGCCAAATGAGGATTTTCCCTCAAAGGCTGAGTCCTGTGTTCTTAATGCTACCTTGCTAAAGCGGAAAATGGCGAATATGTATGAAAAAAGAAATATTTATTTATTTATTTATTATACTTGATTGCTGTTTCCCGTGTCAGCGAGGTAGCGCCAGGAAACAGACGAAGAAAGACCCATCCCC